>VYZV01036448.1:132077-216534 GCA_013401275.1 Pandion haliaetus | reverse complement strand
TTTTTTTGGGTTTTTTTTTTTTTTTCATTATTTGGCATTTCTCTGCTGCCTCTTAAAGCAGAGCATATCTGGGATGTGACGCTCTGTGGTAAGTGCTCTGTCCAGCTGCAATATAAACAGAGCTTTTCGCTGCACATTCTAAAGCTGTAACATTAAGGAGAATAATGGACGATGCCTTTTGATATCTTTGTGTAAACGAAGAATTTTATTACAGTGAATTACCATGTTAATTTATGAAAAGTAAACAAAACCAAGTGCAAAACTGATTCAACGTATAACCTAACTTTCCTGGTGCCTAATGAGGTGACAGTGATGGAATCAAAACAAATATCTTTATGTTTCATAAATGTAGGGAAAAATACTTCTGTGTTTAATCACTGCCTGAGTCACTGACAATGCTGGCACACCAACACCACAGGTTTTAAAGTAAATAAAAGTCACATTGTCTAGTGGACGAGCATACAGGCAAACTCACTATAGACTACCAGGGGTTGTAGGTTAACAAGGATGCAGGGAACCAGCAAGTAAGTCTCAGAAGCCTTCGCACCAGTCTATGCTTAAAGTAATACACCTTCCCCATTCATCTATAAACTGTTGCAGAAACAAAACCATGCAAAACACTTCATACTGAGTGCCTCCCTCGGGCCAAAAATTTCCTTTGGCTTCCAAAGGGGTCTGTCTGGAAGAAGACATTGAAACCTGGGCCCATGGATGACAAAGTGCTATTGCTACCCCTAACACGTTCTCCCTCTTAAGTTGGCAAGTTTCTTCCTGTGATGGTATGAACTAGGTACACATGCCCTGATATGTAAGTCCTCCAGAAAACTATGTGATCACAGCAAAACTCCTAACCCAGGGTGAATCTTTAATAATAAGAACATTGTCCAGACCTCTCTGGGACAACATGGATGGATGTGTTGATCTTTACATGTATTCTCTCAGACACTCAAGAGCTGTATGCATACTCACTGTTTACACAGAGTTGGGGTTTAAGTGTCTGTGAGAGGGTGATTGACAGGTTATTGCGTGCTGGTGTGTCCCCTCCTAAGAGGGCCAGAGGAGGAGCCTCCACCGCAGCTGCACACTGCAGACTGGTTCTGTGCACAGGTAGGAGCTGGCAAACTTGGTTCTCCACAACCAGCTCCAGCCCAAGTCACACTGATGAACAGCCATGCAATGCAATGCCATACCAACTGGTAAACTACAGTCGGCTAAAGTTATTTTGGGTCTGATTGACATGACATGAAACTGGTAGAGGTTTTGTGTCTGTGGATTGGACGTTTACGTTCTTAAAAACTGGCTAGAGAGCAGCCATTTTTGTCCCCTACCTCTTATGAGCTCTTCCTGGGAAAAAGGACAGAAGGCACAGCCTCCCTTAGAAACTCTCTCTTTTTTCCTCTCTTATTTCACAATGGAAACATTTGCAGTGGAAGTATCTTTTTTATATGGAAACATAACAGAGAAATTTGGGGATCCCTGGCAGAGTTGGGTATGGCAATTCCAATAGCCCTCTACATGGCCAAAGATAACTGACATACCAAAACCTGTCGGTTGGCAGCTGTCAGCAATGAAGAAAATAAAGCTGGGAGAGAGTCTGCTTGTCACTGTCCATACGTTTCTTAAGCTGATTAGGAATCCAGGGTGTTGGCTAGAAGCTAACTAACAGTCAGGCCCTTGGACTCAGCCCCTTCTGGTGCTGCCAAGACATAATCAGTCTAACATCCTGGACAGCCTAACCCTGCCTCCTTTTTAATAAGTTCCCATTTAGGAAACCATTTATAGATAAAATAACGGAAAATTATTGTGCTCACTTTATATTCCTGAAGAAGGAAAAAGCAAAGTAAATTAAGTCCAATTTGCATGGACTTTTGAACACGCACAGATTTGGATATCAGCTATGGAACAGACATAGAATGTTGTAGCCTTTATAGTCAATATTTTATTAAATTTTTCCTTGTAAATTTTGCTGTGTCTTTATTACATTCATTCAATAATAGGAGAGCTTTCCTGTAGCTAATTCTATGCCTTGAAATTTCCCTTCTTGTTAACCTGTGACTGCAGTCTAATGGATAGAGTGTCTGCCATACAATACAATAAGGGTAGATTCAGGTACCAAGGTGACTGTATTTTTTATTAAAATACCTTTTTATAAGCTCAGTTTCAAACTGATGACTGCATTTGCAACACCTAATTGCCACCAGTATCCACAAATACTTTGCATTTAATGAAAATATCAAACCAAGTTCCTTATTTCAGTTGAAGCAGCAGGTTGTATTACTCGGTGTAAAATCCTATTTTATGAAATTTCATAGAAATACAGATATAACTTTGCACTCTCCATTCTTGTTTGAACTTTATACTCTTTATATTGCAGAGCTTTATTAATTTTTTTCATTGTAAGTCTCAAAATATTTCTGTTGCATCAGGGAACTAGGCAGCCCCACTGTGGCTAATTTAACACCTGTAAATTGCCATGGCTACCAACCAAACACTTTCTAGCTTTAAAAGGTAAGTATCTATTGCATGTTTTAAAATAGTGGTGGATTCGGTTCCAGTGGTTGTATCTTTTATTAAAAATTCTATTAACTTTATTCATCAACACGATCAGGGATCACTAGGAGCACAGAACTTCTCACACTTTTTAAGGCCAGGAGGGAATCACCTCAGTCAGCCAAGGATGACCTTCTTCATACTCTACTGCATAGATCCTCACCTAGTAATGTCTGAATTGGATTTTTTTAAAGATCCAGAACACTTTTGCTGCTTACAAGAGTGAACAAGAGAAAACAGTTGAGCTATTTGAAGACTTGGTTAAAACAAGGAGCAGAGTGAACCACGTCTTTTTGGTTCTGTCCTTCACTCCATTTTCCTCAGAGCACAGCTTCATGATTTTGGTAAAAACCTAACAAGGACCTGAAGGTCATCTTATTTATGTGCAGCCACATCCTCTACTACTCAACTATACTGCTAATGTAGCTTTAGACTTGCTTAAGGTAAAGAGCCTTGTCTGCATCAGGTATGAAATGGCATGGTGTTTACAGCCTACAGCCTAATGAAAGACATGGCTCATGGATTTTAGCTTACCTTATAAAGCCAAATTGAATCATAGCAGTACAAATCAAAGATTATAATTCTTCAAACTCAAAGGACAGGCAGATGCCATAAAAACAGAATTTTTAGTGCCCAAAGATATCCTTTATATCTGTGCAATGTGAGTGTGATGTCCCGTAAGTGTTGTCTGAGATAAGAGCCTACTCACTTTACACGGACAAAGCTGGAACCCACCAGCTAGGAGACCTGGCAGAGGTGAACCCAAAAGGTCTCAGTTTCATCCTTATTCAGCACAAATTATACCACAAGAAGACAATGAAGCTCCATAACTTGCAGGAACTGAGAGTCTGCCTCCATCTCTTAAGCAAACAATAATAATAAAAAAGGTACAGCTGCCAATAAACAAGCTTTTCTAATTTAGTCATTGAAATAGTTTTGGGCCAAATTCTGGACTACATCTAGATAACACTACTGATGCAGTTCATTACTGCAGAGGCACTTGGTGTGAAGAGAACTGGTAAGAAGGCATGAAGAACGACTGAAAGGGCAGAACTGCATCAAAACACCCGAACTTCTGTTTGGTGTTTTGGCTGCTTTTCTTGGATAGTTCTACACGTCTGTGGGTACATATACACAGTCCTGCTTCCTCCCCTCTCAAAGGCTGGTAGCCTCACTCTAGAGTCAACTACATCACTGTAAATGGTGGTGGTGCTCGCAGGGTGCGTACAAAGCATCCTAGAGCACCTTGGCCAGGGAGTTGGAGAGCACACAAGAAGTGGGTAGCACTTCATACAGGAACGTGTGCCAAATGATTTAAGCTTTCCAGTGGCATCAGCCAGAGGGTAGAAACCTAACTTGAGCTTACATGTGCTGAGAAAGCATGTTTCTGGCTCAGAGTGTGCAGCTTGAACCCATCACTGCTTTGCTTTAATAGCTTCTCTGTCAGACAGGCAACTGTGGCAGCATGGAAACTCAGCGCAGAAATCAGGTAACTTTGGTGCTGTGGTTCTAACACAATTAGAAATTTCATATGAAAAATGCAGAGATTTTGCAAATGGCCCGCTAGGAAAAGGCTGTAACATAGCCAGATACGTTCACTTCACCCTCCTGACCTAGTGGGAATTGGTCAGAAAAGTCTCATGAAAAATATAAAACGCTTTCAGACTGAAAAAAAAAAAAAAGGAAAAGAGCTTGGAATACATTGAAAGGCAGATTAAGAATGTGGGAATACAACTGCACTGAGCTCTTTGATCACGAATCCAGTAGGAATGTTACTTATCTTTATAGTTGTGACAAGATTATGGGATTTCCTTTTCAGCAAGTCCCTTCAAAAGTAGAGGGAGACTCCAACATAACAAACTGGTACTGCTAATTCAGATGAGGAAGGCTTCCTTACCACATGTACTGTATGTATCTTGGCAATCCTGAATGGAAATCAAAAAAAGAACAGGGAGATGTTTTTTGCAGGACACGTAACATGCTGCTGTTGTGATCACCAATGCAAACCCACTGTTACGCCACTAGCTTCAGTTTAATTCTACAGATTTTCTGTATTAAAAAGAAAACTAAACAAAAGACCTAACTCTTTCATGTATGCACACATCATGTAAGTTGTATGGCAAATCCACTGAAACTAGTGTACACGAGACTAAAACAAAGCATTACACACATAAGATGGGTTCAGGTCCTGGGTACCAAAGCAGGACTTGATCTGCAAGCACTTGTATGGTATCAGCACTATGTACACCCAGGGTAATTCCGTTCATTCCTGACTTAGGCAAAAAAAGACAGAATCAGAGCTTTTCTTAGGATTGCTCAGAATACATCCATAGAACAAGTCTTAGTATCAAGGCGTATTAATCAACTCACTTCTTTCTACATTTTCTCTGTTGCTTTTTACTTCTACTTCCTTGCTTTAACTGTTGCTCTGTGTCCTTCTTCTCTGGGCACCAAGTGTCTTTCTGATTGAAGGAACTTGCAGTGATTTGGACTTCTCAAAAACTAGTTTCTTTCTTTTGAAAAATTTCCACTGACAGGATTTCCTTTGTGTTCGTATAAAACCCAAACCCAATGCCTGTTGAAAACCTGAAAAACTCTTGTTTGGGAGAGTCAAAAAGGTTAGGTGTGCCGAAGAGCAACGAATATCCATTTTTTAAGAAAACCTGAAAGAAGGTCATGGTAGAGTTTATGTAATAGGAGTTCGTAAGAGCAGGCGTGTAATTACACTGCTACCTTCTCTGCGACACAGTTTAGAGACACTAATTTCTTTTAAATTTTAAATATTTTTCCTTCGCGTATATCAAAACTATTTGTAAAACGTTTCTAGAGCGTTAAAAAAAACCAACAAACAAACCAAACGAAACCAGTTCCTTCCACCACCACAACAAAAAGCTGCGCAAGGATTCAAAGTCGTCTTCGGCGAAGAGGCAGCCCTGAGCCTAGAGCTTCTCAGGGTGATGAGAGGAGAGAGAGAAAGCGAGCGGCTGGGCGCAGAGCCGGTTCTCCGAGCGCAGTGAGGGCGGCGGGGCCGCAAGGCCGGGGCCGCAGCCCGGCAGCCGCCAGGGGTCAGGCGAGACCCGCCCGGCGNCGCGGCCTGCCGCGGCCTGCCCCCGCGGCCTGCCCGCCCCCTGCCGCGGCCTGCCTGCCTCCGTCCCTCCCTCCCTGCGCGGCCCAAACCGGGTGCAGGTTTCTGGCGGGTGCTTCTCAGGCCGCGGTGTGCGGGGAGGCACCGGGGCAGCCCACGCACGCATCCTTTTTACGGCCTTCTGTGTTTATGCAGCGATTAATGAGCGGAGCGTACCTGCTCAGGAGGGCTTCGGGTTGCACCTGACCCAGCGAGTTTCACTTTTTACCTTCAAACTCCCAAGAGATACCCATTTCAGGCAATTTCTTTGGGCTGAGTGGGGACCGAAGCGACCCACCAGCCTGCACATTCATTGTGTGGGGAATGCGCCTCTTGGCCCAAAAATGTATCCAGAAATTATGGATACAGTGGTACCAGGCAACAAATCTGAGCTTCTTTTAATTCAGTTCACGTATAGCTTGCTTTGTTTCAGATCAAATGCTTCACTGAACTAAAACTAGAAACACAGCTAGCCAAACAGTCCGACATCACAACCCTACAATAACAACCCAGGACACACACAATAGAAAAGAAAAGCCTCTGCAGCAGCAAGGAAACAGACTTCAGCCTCAAGCTTCCAGGGGGGTTAAAACAATAGTGAGTTAAACGTGCAACTTTGCATAATAGGAAAATATCTTGATCTTACATTCCCTGAGAAGTTGTAGAAGTGGACTAAAGAAATTGTGTATTGTAACTGAACCCGCGGTACAAACCTTGGGTGTCCTTGCATGTGGAGACAAGATTTTTCCAAAGCTAATTCAAGGAGAGGATCTGAAATTGGGAAGAATGCTTACGCACACAGACTAGAACCCAGGAAAGTCCCCGAGACTGAAAAAAACAAACCTGCATGTATTTAAACACTTTCCTGAACCAGGGCCAGTGTTTGTGGTAATAATTAGAGCATTTTAATAATCAGGGTATTTTAATTAATATTCAGCTGGTTTTCTTTTTCATGTAAAGAAAATATATGCTTATAAACATACCCCCATATATATTTTTTGTGCAGCGCACAGATAATTTTTTTGAGGAGTGATTTCTTTCCTAACATTTATCAGAAGAACAAATAAAATAACACAGTTAATACTTGTGATAGACTAGCAAGTTGAAAAAAGAAATCAAATGCAACCAAAAAGAAGATTTTTCTAATTTTATGACCAGCTCTAGAATTGCTTGTGCTTGGAAAAAACAATTTACTTGCACGTTTTACTGTAATTTATAACATTTATATATTCCCTCCTGCTGTGATACAAACTGTTCTTATTATTAAAGACAACAGCACTGTAAATATATAAGACATTTGCAATATAATGAACTTTTCCACATTCAAGCTTTTTTCCTGCTCTCAGTTACAACTGCTTGCTCTGAATATAACAGTGCTTGCTACACAGCTTTTTTGTACAGGATGAAGCAATAGCCTATCTATCTAAAACACGGTTACAGCTTTATTCTGTCTCAACTAGAAAACCAGTCATATAATTGTAGTAAAACTATTTATTTCAGTGTTAGAGATAACAAAAAATGACCTCCAGATCATGAAGTTCTGTCTTTTTGAGTGCTCGTAAAATGGCTGTGATTCAGAAACATTTCTGCCTCTTCCCCAGGAGTGATGTTTGTGATCTAAGCTTGAGTAGCCCATGCAATATCCAGGATTTCTCAACATGCAGAAGATTGGAGAAAATTCACAGCCATAATTCTATCAATGTAGCAATTGCCAACATAAATACAGGGTTAGTTGGATCAGGCACTGACCTGCTGAAACTGGGCATAAATTCAAAGCTAATGACACTAAGTAGATTAAAGAGCGGGGCGACATCACTTGTAAAAGTTACATCCAGATCACTGCAATATTTGCAAATTCAAACTTCCTCAACAGCCATTCCCCACTTGACATGTCTGTATATGTACATATGTGGATGTTTATGTACTACATAGCTATAGAAGTAAAGGCAGTGAATACCTTCTGAATTTCCAGAAGAACATGACCTTTAGGTTTCTTGACCCCCGCAGAAAATGTGGGCATCTCATGGTCTAGCAGGCAAGACTTTGAAACACTGCTCCATTTCTTGAATATCCTTGGAGCACTGCTGTAAATCTTTGATTCTGTAAGCAATGGTGAGGAACCAAGTTCTCAGCTCTATTTTCCTAGAAGAGGCTAAGCCAGTTCAGTGAAGTTGTGCCGATTAATACTAGCACATGGGTTGGCTCAAATATGTTCCCAATCAGACTGGTATTTTTTTATACAGCCGTAGCCTTTTTCCATCAAAGGCAAGGGACATGACCAGAATACTTTTAGAAGGATGTGTTTCATAGAAAGTTTCAAAACTTTATTGGGAATCATTGTTTGCATAAGAAATTGCTCAAAATTGAGGAACGTTTCAAATAAAATTAAGCAGACTTCATATTTTGGAGGACTGGAGCCAGAGTAGAAACTTGTGTCAGAGCAAGATTTCAACAAGGCTGCTGCACACAGGGTTTGTAGCAGGGTTCAGAGGCGGCTGAATGGTTGAAGAAGAAAGTTTGTTTTTCTTATTTTAACTGCTTGGTCACAGCAGTGCTGCAAGGGTAGAGCACGTCCTATCTGCTGCCTGCCATGTGCTTCTATTTCCAAACACAGTACAAGACACGTCAGTCGTTGCTGGCAAAAATGATGAGATTTTTCTTCTAGTGAAGAACTCTGTTGGCTCTTCTCCACACTGCTCTGCTTCCAACTCCCTTGCACCTTCACTCTCAGACCTCAGCTCCCTTAACCCTTTCTTCCACACCCAGCACTGCTCCTGTTCCTTGTAATATTCCCCTCCCATTACAGCTTGTTGCAAACGGGAGGTGGTGAGGAAAGAGAAGCTGTGAATGCACCTCTGAAGCTTTCGAAGAGAAAAATCCAGTCAAGGTCTGAAGTGGAAAATTTCTGCAGATTCTACACTTCTTTGCTCAAGGCAACACCACAGGTGACCCAAAGCCTTCAGGAGGCCAGAGAAGTGCACGGTTAGCTGATAGCAATGCGTGCACACACACAAATAAAAATGTACATACATATGTGTGTGTATTTTAAAAAAAGCTCCTGGCTTACTTCCCTCCCTTCCTTTGCTGCTGTCAGTGCTCGTAGCTGCATTCCTCAGACAAGCCCTGTTCCAGGTTGACCTCTGTTTCCCAGCATCCCAACGAAGAGACTATCCATCTGTGACTGCCCAGAGCTGGGGTAAGAAGCTGTGCCTTTATCCAGGCAATTCGGACTTTAGGAAAGGAAGGTGGCACTAATGTTTGAAGAGCCCACCAGTAGGGCTGAGGCATGAGTCCCTACCAGAGGGGACACTACAGCATGGATGTGGTGACTGCTGGTGTGTTTCTTGCATTACAACTGCTGCCCAAGAATTCCAGTGAGAGATCTGTACTTCTACAGAGAGCTAGAAAATGACCAAGAGTTAAGCTATGAGGATCAAAGGCAAACAGCATCCATGTGAGCGTGGTTGCTCAGACAGATCAAAAATAGCAAAGCCACGCTGCTACTGGAGCATGAAGCAACTCCAAGAGACTTAACAGCTGTTACTGCAACAGGCTGGAAGGTTCTGCCAGGCAGCCAGATGTTGTTGGGGGAATATATCCAGTACAGCTCGGCATCTGGGATCCAAGATTACCACTGAAATGGAGAGAAGCGCTGGGATATGGTGGGCAAAAGGCTTTCAGGGCTGTACCCCACCCTTTTCAATTAATTGAGAAACAGTCTTGGAAAGCTGGGGTGCTAGAAAGGGCAAGTCTTAAAACACAACTGAAGAATAACTTAAGCATGTTATTTATATATTTACAAAAACATGTGTCTCTTATTAAGACTTTTTATTCTTACTTCTTATGAGACCATTGTTTGAGAGTTGGGAAATATATACTGAAATTAAACCACTCACTAATACTTATATTGTATTTATAGTATGATGTATACATGTGTGGGGGAGTTTTCCTATAGGTGATAAGTCTGTGCCTGAACCTGCTCCCAGTTAAATCCAGGCAAAACTCCCATTAACATTAATAGGAGGAGACCCTGACCTGGTGAGGGTCAGTAAGGCTTCCCGTGAGCTCAGCAGGCCCTGAATCAAGTCCAAAGGATGACTAGGCTCATGGAGGCTCATTCAAACCCACTTTGTCTGAATATGGTGATAAATCACTTGCTATCCTAAGTCAGCTTCAAGGAAACTTGTATCCTCTCATGCTTGCTTGTGCCTGGCTGAAATCAGAGATACTGTGTTAGTACATTAGGAGTGGAGTTTGCTAGATTTCTTTTTTCCAGTTTCTGTTTTATACATTAAAGGCAGAAGTTTTCAGAAATGCCAGCTCTTTTTTGGTGTTTTCTGGGAAAGATCTGATCTTTGAAAGCATTCTGCATTTGCTGTTCCTATTGAATGTTCCTGCAAGGAAGAATAGTCAACAGCTCTAAAAGGCTCTCAGGCTTAAGCTGAACAGATGGAGTAAGAGGCACCTACATGCTCCTTTTATTAAATTTTTTTTTAAAAAGGTACATAGAAAGCAACAGCCTAATTCAACAAAGTCCATAACCACACCTAAAATCTTAATAATCCTTCCTTGTTCACCCAAGTGCTTCAGCACATGCTGAAGGGCTTTGCTGGGAATTGGATGTGTCTAATGCTAAGTATGTCTCACAGCGCTTTGGTGGTGAATGCTCAAGCTGAGCTCCCAGAAGGTGCAGCCCAGCTCTCCAAGGTGATCATGGTACCACGTGTAGCTTCCCAGCCTCAGTCCCTGAATGATGTTGCAAAGACCACTGAACTAGCAAAAGGACTTACTGGTGTTTCACCCTGAATTTATAAGGAACCCTATGAACCCATACAGACTTAAACCATACCAAAATGTCCTCTTCTCCTCTGATTTGCACTTTGAATAGCTATCTGTGACAGTGCTAAATAGATGAAAAGCATTATTAACAGCAACAGGAATGAATTCTGCTCTGCTGGCATTTCCGATGCTCTCGTACAGGTGGGACTTTATGGCACAGCGTGCAACAGTTCTCATCAACAGTGACAACCACAGATTTGCTGGGGAGAATGGAAGGGGCAGGAGGAAAGAGCCTCTGCCCTGTTCAGGTGGAGCCAGTCAGAGCAAAGTTCACACCGTATGATGCAGTTGCCTACCCAGCCCCTGTTATGACGGGAAACCAGAGCTTGCAAGTGCCACTGCATGGAGTTCTGCAGCACAGGAATGGGGGAGCAAGTTATCTGTCCTGCAACAATTTTATTTTGTATTAACTTCCACAAAATAGGGTTCTATGTTAAATTAAATAAATAAATAAATAAATACTATGTGAGGGTAGAAGAAAGTCAGGTTTTTATTTTAATTTTACCTAAGACAGTTTCTATTAGTTCAAATAGCCTGCGTCTTTATTATTTAAGAGCTGAAATGAAACGGCATAAGCCCTGAGTATTATTTCAGAGAGTTAGTATCTTAAACAGGAAAATAGCACTAAAGTATTGACTGGCAAATATCTTACTTGCCATGAATATCTAGACAGCCAGCAGCTCATAGACCATGGACAGGTAGCTCTTGCTGATAGAAAGAGAGAACACTTAGACCTGCCATCCTTGAAATTTTGTGTTATAGTCCCTGAACTGCTAAGTTTTTATGAAGCACCATGTGTTCTAAGAGGTATTCTAGGATAAAACATTGGTGTTTCCTGAAGAGATGCCTTTAATGCTAAGGTTAGACTAGAGACTACCACACAGGATCTGTATTTCATCTGTACAGCCCTGAACATGCTGGAGATCTTGAATGCGTCCTCCTTTGTAACTGCAACTAGAGAAGCATCCACTCTAATCATAATTATAAATAATAATTAAAAAACCAAGAATAGGTTCCATTCATTATTTCAACATTTTTCTCAGACTGGCACATTGAAAATTCTCTGTCTCATATCTTACTTAAGCTAGCAGCATGCTTTATGTGGCCATTCTTCCAGATCTTATGATTACATTTCCAGACTCCAAAATTACTCTTCTGGCACATCAGAGTTTCAAGGAAAGCTTGAGTGGCAAGAAGAAGGAATTTAAAATAGTGCCCTTTAGAGACATCCAAATATTTTAGAATTCTAAAAAAAGGGCAGCGAGTTTTTCCAAGTTGTGCCTCTAGACTTGATATATTTTGGCCCCTCAGATGGTTTTTAACCAGTATTTATCAAGCTTTCAAATTATTAGAGTCTGAATTGAGAGCAATGTTAAAGTATGGTTTGTAATAGGCTCTATAAAGTAGGTTAGACTTCTTTTTTTAAACCAAAAATGTTTTGGCCTCCCTAATTTGTGCTTGGAAAACATTTTGGGCAAGATGCAGTTGGCTCACTCCATAGCCACGTATCATACAAGCAGACATCACGCTTACAAGCCAGCCACATATAGCCAGAACTCATAATAGCCTTCAGCTTTCAAAACACTAACCTTGACCCAGGGAGCAAAAGGAGCAGCCCTGCTTGCATGGAGGGAACCTAATGTAAACACTCAGGAATAGCTTTGATACTTTCCAGTTTATGGACACTTGACAGCACAGATGAAAAAATGGATTGAATCTCTATTCACGATGGACCTCTGATCTTGGGATCCTTATTGATGAGGATAGAAGGTAGTATATGTACTTTTGCTTTGCTTTTGGGGGGAAAGGAGAATCCACACTGAAGTCTGATTCTGTTAAATGACAGAATAGCACTCCTGCTATTCAGGAGTGACACACTATAACCTCATGATATTTGAATTCCAACAGGGGCTTATTTTTCAACCCACACTCATTCAGAGGAAACTCTGAGTTTACATATTATCAGTTAAGCAGCTGGCTTTGGTGGCCACCTATGCCCTCTATTGACTGGGGATATGTTTGAGGACAACCCAAGGAAATACTGCTCTTGTTCCTATCTTCAAACACTTGCAAGGGGTCCAAATACACAACAACAGGACCATACAGGCACCAGAATGAATGCATATGGGGGTGGACTATAACAAACCATAAAATCAGGCAATGCTCTTAGGAAAAGCTTTGTTCACATGGGCAATAGTCATTATTCCAGAGGTTCTGTTTAAAAAAAAAAAACCAAAACAAACCAACATAAGCAAAGCAGTGGAGTTGGTACAGCACTTCCTGCTTTGAAGTATCACAGAACATCCCACAAAATAAGCAGCCCTTAGACTGCTGACAGGCAACTCAACAGAGTATGACAGCCAGTTCTGACTGAAGGCAGAAAGGTTAGACCTATTACAGAAAACAGCTACTGCTTTAAGATCAGTCCATCAGAAACCCTCTCTGTTGACCTAATTCTGCTTCCACTGAAGCTGATGGGAGTCTTTCGTGGACTTCAGAGTCACCAGAATAAAGCTAAACATTATTTTACCCTCTGAATATCCCATTCATTATGACTACATTTCACAAAAAGGATTTTGCTCTTTATGCCGAGGCATCTGCACAGAGCTTAGGGAATCCAGTACCGGACAAGCTGAAACACATTTATTTATATTACATCTACTACATACCATCTGGGCTTAATGTAAAAGTACATCATAGCAGACTAAAACACTACAATCACAAAATGGCCCCTAATCTAACCTAGCACCTTCCCTACACATAAATAACTTTGCCATTTACAAAAAGGGCAGGTTAGAGAAATGAGTGCAAATGCCCTAGGTTGAATTTGTCAAGCTGAAACTTTTCAAGGCTTTGAAAATTTGTGGCCAGGAGGCAACACAATGATCAGCCACAGTGCCTTCATGCAAAACACCAAGTCTACAATTTCACTCCACAGTTTTTATAGGAAATTTAATAACTGGTGGTAGAAATAGAGAGTTTGACATTGCAGTGAGTAATTGCACTGTTAAAAAGGTATTTATGTTTGCCTTGAAATGAAGCTACAAAGCAAATAATCTTTTGCATTACTGATTGCAAAGAGCCTTAATCCTCTTTCTTTTCCCTTTTTTTCAACTTATCACCTTTATGACATTTAATATTAACCAGATCAAAAAGTAAATTGACAAAGAACACACCTACTGTGCCAGATAACATGGTGAGATCTTTTTGAAACATGTACAAACTGTTTCTACCTGCTCTTCTTTAATGTTCATATTTGAAAGGAACAAACAAAATGAGAAATAGTTTGCCGTTTTACTTCTCATTTCAAAATTGCTCTCTCTCGAAGATATTTTGGAGAGTAATTAATTTTCATGCACATTTTCTCTGACACAAAAATAAAATCTGATTCATATATTCCACAGATGTTAAACTGTGATTGCTAATATTGTTCATTGTAAAATTACAGGCTGCTTTTAATTCTTAATGTGATTTAGCAGTCTTGACCTGAGCACATCCCTTTATGTGAGACATTAGCATTGAAGTGATTTAGAATTAAAAAAAAAAAAAATCTAGTTGTGCTCATTTGAACTGATGTGCTTGAGTTTTTTTAAACAAAAGTTAATAGAAGTAATAAATTTAAATGAACAAATAGAAGTAACAAAAATATAACAGAAATTTACAGTTATTCAGATCAGGCAGTTTTGTCTCAGAGTTAACTGGATTCCAATGATTTCAAGTGGATTTCAAGAATGAATTCTATGGAATTGGAATCTTTAGTGGGAAGACCCAGACTTTCCCTTCCTTTTATTCCCTTATAAATTGCTACAATTGATTAAAATATATTTCAAGCTTCCCAAATATTTCCATTAAGGGTTCTTTGTTTTCATGAAACATTCTTTGTGGGAATGCCAAACCTCAAACTATACCCCAAATAAGCTGGATCAGGCAGCTTTTAACATTTCTTGGGGCCCAGGTCTATGAAGTCCTCAGCATTTATCTGCAACTCATTCTGAGGCTTCATTAACCAGATGTTGGGGGCACCAAAAGATTGAACAGTCAAACCTGTATTTCTGGTACAGCAGTGGAGCGGAAGGGAAGGTTTAAACCCCAAATGGCAAAAGCATGTTTCAGGAAGCTACAGGGCTATTTTGGGCAAAAGGATGAGGAAATTCTGTAACACCAGCCTATTTTACAAAGTCCCATTAGATCACGCAACCTTTTTGGCTCCTAAGAACAAACCCACAGAAAAGCATCTCAATTATCTTCAGATGCACGAGTAACTCATTGGTTCTAATAAGTACCAAGCCTGTGCATATGCTTTTAAGGGCAGTATTTATACCACCAGACTAAGATGCTGGCAGATTTATGTGCTGGGTGGAATTCTACTTTTTGGTAGAAGCTGAAGATGAGCATCTCCTATCTTGGAAACAGCAGCTATTCTGTAAGCACAGGAACAGCTTTTCTCGAGATGTGTTCCGGATAATAGGAGGAAATCTCAGATCTGCAACACTCCCGGTTTTCTATAAGACATGCATCCATTGCAACCTGTAAATCAATGGCACGACAGCTACACTTTGCCTGAATGATGAGAGAAGGTTGATATTTCTAAATTACGTGTTAATACAGTGAAATCACTATAGGCTTTCTTGAGGTTTTAATATTATTTCTGAACTGAGAACTTAGAGACACTCTAGCAATGCCAGGAAAAAAAAATAATGAGGGAGACAGTTAAAAAGACTTTGAATATTTTATAATTCCAGCTCAGGAGACATTAAATTTGACTCTTTGTTATTACCTAAATATTTGAAAAATATTAGTAAAATATTTAATAAAATGTCACAAGAACTTAATAATGAAACTCTGACAAAAATTACACTGCATGGTTGAAAAGAAAAGGAGGTTAATTGTTGTTTTACATTAACTCTGGTTCATTTTCCCCCAGATTTATACAAAGGTCTGTTGGCATGACACAAAGGAATTTTAAAAGTCTAAAGAAATCAGATAAGAAGAGGAGTAGCAATTACTACAGTAAAACTTTAAAATGGGAAGAACTTATTTGTGCTGGATTCTAAGGCTATGTCAAGACTGCTAAATAAATCAGGTCCAGGGGGTATTCCTGGCCTGGAGGCCAGTCTGACTACATCAGCAGTACTTGGCCTTGGTCCTTCCCACCACCCCACCTTTATTCTTTACATTGTGCAATGGTGGCCCTAAGACACAGTTACAATTTTGGTGTGCTTTTTCAGTTCAGTATGCCTGAAATAACGTGCGGGTCCACCAGAATCATATGAATTTGATGCATGAGTTGCATGAAGACACAGAGATGTTGGGAGGTGCAAAGCCTGCGGAACCTCAGAGATCTGTCCTGGCAACAGGCATCTAAATTTGGTTCAGTCTTATCTATATTCCCTATCAGAAATGGTTTCTGCTCTATGCTTTCCCTTTGTCAGGCCTAGGCATTGCCTTAGGGAGCACCACTTGGCAAAGGCCAAAACGACCAGGGAACGTACTCAAAATTAAGCAGCACAGATGCTCATCAGTCAATGCTCAAACAGACTCCCTGGACCAAATTTATTTAGCAACAGAGACACAGTCCAAATTATTAAAAGAGCTTTACCACACCCACAAGAACTGTGGGTTGTGATAAAGGTCAAAATACCATTTACAGAATGCAAACTTAGCTTTCTCTGCAGTTTTGTTACTGTTATGGCCCACCTCCAAGGAAGACACAGCCAGTTGTACGTGAAGGAGGCCATGTGCTCCAGGATGAGGGGAAGGACAGGGACCACCCAGCCAGGACACATTCCTGGCTTTGGCCCTGCCCTGCTCTGTGACTACCTGACACAGCTTCTGCCACAATTTCTCCACCTGTAAATGCAGGTGTTGATCCTTTCTAAAGAGACTGGAGAAGGGGTTGGGTCTGTTTCATGATGTAAAGAATAACATGATAAAAAAGGAAGCTCTAGCAGTTTTAACATTAAAATGGTATTGGTGTTCAGTGATAGAACTAAAACAGATGGTAATTTGCTTTCCACAAGCACTGTAATCAGGAGTCTCTTGGCTTTTGTATTCATGTATGGAGCAGCCTTTCATTTCTTGAGGAAGGGAGAGAAAAGGTGCACTTTCTATTGATCCTAGTTTTTATATGCATATACCTATCTTGTAGCATTGAAACCTTATTTCTTCTTTGAGCACCTGGTGAGCCAATATTGCCTCACCTAAAAAGCCATTCTTTGCTTTCTGTTATACCTCTTTAGTGTGAAAATGCCTGCTTAGTCACCAGTTAGTGTTTAAACATTAAGAGGAAAGTTTGAGAGCTCAGGTAAGAGAGACCAATAGAAGAAAGTGACCCAAGGCCACCCTTAGGGTTGATTCTGACTGTGTGACTTAAAGCATGTCACAATGGTTAACAGTTTTGAAAGGTATTTAAAATCATAGCTCCAATCAAAAGCAGTAGCTTCAAATTGAATTCCTTCAAAAATTAGGACTTTCACCCAACTAATTTTAGAACTCAACTTAGATCCCAAATCCAGATATAAGTCTTGATTTTTTTTTTCCACATTAACTGAGGTTAGTATGAGTTATGCCACTGTAAACAAAGGAAGAATTTCACATAAAATTTCTTCTGTATGTTGTGGTTAAATCCACAGTTATTCTCTAAAATTAAGAGTAATTCCTCCAATGAATAACACCTATAAGGAAACAGAAAGGCAGAAGCTTCTTAAAAGAAGAATTATACTTAGTGCTGCCAAAGGCTAATGTTAGGAGTCCTTTATTCCATTCATAATATAGCTTTTCAGCTTAAAAATGAATAATGAAAAACAGAAGAACTGCTAAATTGAAAAAAGTATATCCCCTAAACTAGATGTGATATGATTTCACTATGGTCAGAAAATGGTCTGCAAATAAAATGGTTAGAAGTACATCTTTGGCTACTGTTATGTCTTTTCTTTTCATTTAGAAATATCTTTTACTCCAGTTGCTTATAAAAGTTTGGCCTGTCTGGTTGTTTGGTTTTTTTTTTTTTTTTTTTGAAGAGCACTGGAGAAGACTGAGGTATGGTTCGGCAGTTTTATCACCCCTAAACTGAAAGGAGCTGAAAAGAGGTGTAACATCATTTTGTCCTGAATGTGGACTGGGTAACACCTCCTCCCTACCTTCATCCTTGTCTTGTCTGGAGTAGTTTGACCTTCAAATTTTCTGGGACTCCAAATGCTGGACTTCCTGAGCTTCTCCCATGGAAGTAGGGTCTGTGGAGGCACCATAAATATTGCAAAACACACCTTCTGGGAACTTTCACCACAAGACAGCCTGTTAGGGGCATACAGACACACCTCTCCACTTCTCATCACCAAGTGGGCAGAAAGAGGACCTGAAGACTTGTGGAGTCAGAACAAGCTGCTACAGGCAGAGCTGTTCCCTTTTTCTACCTCGATGATCTGTAGTTTTCTAGGAGAAGCTTTCTGACCACCCCACGAGCTGAAGCATGAGCCGGACCGGCCTCTTCAGGCAGTCTCAGTGCTGTGTTTGGTAAGGGTTTCTGGGACCACGAACTTGCCTGCCCTTGGGTTGCGCCTTGGCGCAGTTTGGGCGTACCCTGCCACGTTACAAGCTGGTGGGGGCATACATACACAGGATAAGAGGTGAGATATGCCATGCTTTAGCCTGTTTCCCCTCCCAAGCTGCCGCAGCTGATGAGGGGCTGTTGAGGTAAGCCTCACACGTCACCTTCTTCCAAGCTACCTAGTGGTGGAACAGCCCTTCCCTCCAGCAGGGTTATCCATAATGATCAGGGGCTTTCTTCAAAGAAATCGTTGCCAAAGCCCTTTTCCACCATCCAAGCAGCTCAACAGATAATGTCTGACTCATAACTTACCCAACCCATTATTTTGCTTTTAAGTGGTGTGACCAGCTCTAAGGGTATTATAACTGATCTGTCTCATAATTCAGTGGTAAATTTATTAGGGCTGTATTTTCAAAATGTAACTTTTATATTTTATTTAAAAGAACAACAGAAAGACTTCAAGTAGTTCAAATTTCTTGCCTTTCAAGCCTGTGAATTGTTCTCTAGTCCCTCTGTTATGAATAACCAAACAAGAGCACTAGATTTAATTTCTTTCTACCTCACGTTATTTTATGTACCTTTAACTGCTCCTGTTTTTAAACTTGAGAGATAATCTTTTCACTATCCCTCCTCATGTGGAAGATAAGCCAGGTCTTGGAACATTTTGGCAGGATCAGGTGTTGCCCACATACAGAAGTCCTGCAGGAGGGATGTGGCGGAACGTGTTCTGACAATACAATGGGAAATTTTTGAAACTGTGTTGAGCTAAACCAGAAAAAAACAAAACAACAATCTTATTTCATAACTGTGTGTCATGGGACAGCTGTTCCAAAATCTGTTGCCTTTTAACATCCTATTTTATTCTGGGATAACATCCATATTTGATTAACTTCTATTTCTCATTTGCATATTCATCATCTTAAGGTACACAGTACATCACAAAATATTCCTTTGTTGACAGGCTTCTTACTTACAGCATGATACTGACAGTGTGCCTTTTGTGGCACGTTTTTTTTTAACCTTAGACAAAAGGTAGTATTTAAAATATATAGTATGTTACTATTAAATCTTCCCACTTGGGTAGATTGAAAATTAACAGAGAATTCATGTTCGAGTCTGACTTTCTATAACCATATTTGAAACAACAATGTTGGTTCCATTAATTTCTGTATAAATTTCTGAATGTTTCTCTGTGTAACTAAAATTCTGATCAAGAGAACCAAACTTTTAATATGGGCATTCACTTGCCTTCATTAGTAGCCACGGACATTATTTTAGGCACTTTTTAAAATTATGTATTTCAGGGAATGGTGAAAAATTACATGCAGAAGAACATGCTGCTTTTCATGTTTCCTTAATTTCAGAGCTTTACTGGGGTTCCTGGTTCTGCACGTTACTAAATTTACAGTAGTGATAATAATAATAAAATCTTTTAAAACTCCCTAGATAGATCTCACTCAGAGGAAACTTTTTTTAAACTGGTAAACATCTGAATATAAGCTGGTTTTTTTAAGAGAGCACTTCAAAAGAACAAAAACATATGTTGTGGCTGGCCTTTGTTATCCAGTTAATGAAGAAACTAATTCATTGTTTGGACAGGCCATTGAGTAAAAAGTAGCTGAATTTTTTGGGGGGAGATCAAGTACTTAATACAACACATGATTTGTATCAGCTTTGATTTGTAGGAAACATACAGTGAATCCAAAATAATTTCAAAGTAAATATATTAGAAAGCTCATGGAGATTGTCAAAAGAGATTTTTGTAAAAAGACTACATAGCTACTGTTGCTCCCAAACATCACATGAAATATTTTGTTAGTTCAAACACACAAAATGTTGAAAGTAAAAATGTTCTTTATGGAAGAAAGCATAATAAATTCTGTAAAGGCCTAGAGACTGTGCCACTTGGGGAGAAATTGAGTACAGAGGTTGCAGTTTTATTGTTAGTTTGCACAGAACTGTATTTTACTTAAGACAAAGTTCAACTGTGTAGCGAGGCAGAAATAAACAAAAGCAATCCATTTAATGTGTACACTAATGGCTTTCATATAAGAGAAGAGTAAAGATGGAGGGCTAGGTTCAGCAAAGAGAACTAGTGCCAGGCAGCAAGATGCATGGCACCTGGGGAGACTGTACCGTACCTGGGGAAGTGTTGTGCACCTCTGCCAGCTTTTGCTTCAAAGAGCTGGCTAGGACTGGCCTCTGCTGAGAGTCAGTGACCCTCAAATGTCCCCTCAGAAACCTCCCCTTGCCCTGGCTGGGGGCCACGTACCTCCCATACTCTTTGGGTTTGCCTTCCCCTCCTGAGGAAGAGGTGATGTGGTGGTGCCTCCATTTCTCAGCCCAGGGTTAGGCGAAGGTCCCAGCCATGCCTCTGGGCTGAAAATGGCATTTTTACCTCCTCCTGGGCCTCGAGCTATTCTGGGTGGAGGCTCAGCACCCTCAGAGACTCCTTAGACCCCCAGCAAGCACCACCAGAACTCACGGGGACAGAGAGACATAAAAAGGTAACATGGCTTGGTAGGCTAGTGACCAAGATAGCAGCCGTGAGGGCAGAGGGGAAACCCTGAGGTCCTTTCACAGTGACAGAGGAGCAACGGTGAAGTATTATTAAAAAAAAAAATATCCAAATTCAAAAACTCTATAGAAATAAAATCAGGTAGCCATTTTGAGGAATGGATTTTGTCCCAGCACATTTAAAAAGTCTCAGCAAAAAAGTGTGCAGAAAGCAATGATCAGCAAGTTCTTTACAAGTGGTGTAACAAACTATGACACTATTTTTGGAACATAAGGAGCATTGCTAAGTTATAAAAGCAGCATAAGCGATGACAAGAAATTAATGCACACAAAATCTTTAGTTTTGGATAGCTGGGTGTTGGGAGCCAGAGATGACAGAAAATGATTTAAACTCTAAAATAAAATTTCTTTTCAGAAATAATACCTTTTGGTGGCCATAACTGGTTATCCTCCAAAGCAACAGTGTTGCTTATAATTTCCAAAGCAAAGAAACTACTTGCAGATCAACAGCAAACCAGTAATCAATTGCTCCAAGATAGATATCAAACACAGTTCCTGAAAATGACATTTGTACCATGAAACCAACAAACTGATGAGTTCAAAGCCACATTCTGTATCCACCTATAGGAAGTCACTGAGAAAGGCAAAGATGTGCACAACCTTTATTCCCCTGTCAGAATTTGGGAAGGCTGGTGGAACCAGGGCTGATGCTTCATAATTGGAAGAGAAATGTTCCCAAACAACAGTATCCACCAGAGAGCATGGAATTCCCCAGGCAGGGTCGCTATCAGCCACATTAGCCAACCTGTGCTGTAGAGGGAAATTTGAATCAGCTTTCCAGGATATCTAAGTTTATAGAAGAACTGGGAAATTACTCTAATTGACATGTGGCAAAATTGAAACTCAAACTTAAAAAAAAAAAAATACCAAACAGCCCAAGAAACACTGAGGAAACTAAGAGCAAAAAGCTAGTGCACAAAGCATAAAAGCAGTAATTTCAAATAGAGAAGACTAACAAATCTGAGTTACTACAGTTAGATTCACCACCAGTAGTCAGTATTGATATGTCACTGCTCTTTCCACATGACAGCATTGTGTATTTGGCTAAAACTATAATTGTTCTCAGATGAGGAGACCTAAAGTGAGAATGAATGAGACTATAAAATCTGCAGAATGCTTTCAAGAGATGCCAAACAGATCAATGTCATGAAAAGGGATTAATTTAGACAACAAGATTAACACCCAGAACTATGAAGCACTATATCTCATATCCAAATAAAGAAATGGAAGATTTGGGAAAACAAATAACTGGAGAAATCGGTACTTACTGACCAAGTTAACGTATATAAGCAAAGTTAATTGATATGAGCAAAGTTTTGTATCAAGATTCAATTTACCAATTAAAGAAATGCAGCACAGACCCCATTGTCAAACTAGGATACCTTCTCTCATTGCTCTTGTTTGGCTTTGCCATCAATGTCACTATAAAGACAAAGTACAGATGAATGCAACGCAAGTATCACATGATTTGATGATATTACACCAGGAGACTCACAGAAATAGTGAGTGCAATAATATATAGCTCATGTGCTTGACAGCTTGGTGTACATGCAATTACAAAGATGTTGGCTGGGGTTGCAAAAAAGAATCAAACACATTTTTTGAAAAGAAATTATCTGCTATAATCTCCACACACCCCACCCCAAAAGAAGAATCTAACAACAACCTTGGCAGGTCCCAACTGCAGGTTATGCAAGAAGTCTGAGTGAGCGACTCTTGAAATATGAAAGGATGTCACAAAAGGTAACAACTGCATTTACCAGAGTAAACTAGTTGGGTTTTTTTTCATCAGAAGTCTGTATCTTAACAACTAAACTACAGCTTTTCAACTTGATTATTATTTCCATGTTGATATATGGATGTGAAGGCTGGAAATGCATTGAAGATAAAAACAGATGACTATATGCTTCTGAAAGCAAGTAGTTAGGCATTTAATGGAACAAACCTCTGGCGAGCGTCAGGGTGAATCTGATAGCTTCACAATGAAAAGTTATCCAGAAAAGCAGGAGGACATTTCCAGGACACATGTAAAGAATGAAGAGAGAACATGTGCTGGGAGAGGGATATATAGGGGAGCAGGGCCAAAACTCTCTACTCAGCACAAGAAAAATTCATGGGGCTTCATAACACAGAGGACAAGCAGAGAGCAGGTAGAAACAGACGGGAATGGCAGGGGTTTTGCTCATGCTTGTAGGACGTCTAATAGGAGAGGTTCACCTGTGATGTAGGCTAAGCTAAACTCTGGCTGGACTGACCTCTAGTAATTCGCAACTCCTCTGCTGCCACATTTGCTCCTAAATGGAAAGAGAGATTAAAAGGGAGATGGTGAGGCTGTGGCTGTAATTATGACCCTTATGACTTTACTGACCAGTGTTGCTAATTTCTTCCTCTATGTTAACTCATAACCAGGAGTAACTCTGTGTACCAACATCTCCATTCACGAAGAACTGCAGCTGTCACCTTTGTCCAGCCCTCTTATCTGCAGCCCTTGCCCTTGCTGTCTCCACCTGGGCCACACATACTCAAACCTGGGAGCGGGCAGTGGGAAAGCTCATCTTTGCTCCCTTCCTCAGAGGGAATGGGAAAGCATGTGAATGAGTAATAAGCCAAACAACTGCACCACTCGTTAACCATACCGTTTGTTTGCAATAGCCTCTCCCAGTGCACCAGCTTACTTGTATGCAAATCGTCACATGTTAACAAGAGGACATTTCCAAGCAAAAATGATTAATGCAATCTGACCACTCTTGGCACCTATTCTTGCAGGACTTTTATTATGAAGCTGGAAGGAAGAGGGCGTTCGTCTCCAATCCCCTTTGGAAAAGCAGCTCCAGCTCTACTTCCTCATAGCATAATGGAAGGAGCAAACTCTCACTGCCTCATGGAAAACATTCCCAGGCTGTGCTGCTTTGTGCACTGACCACTGCTGCCCAGGAGTGTCCTATGTTTGTGACTCTTGACCTCAGCTTCATTCTGACCATCTATCATAATACAGTTGTGTGACTACATAAAACATATCCTGCAGTTCCCCAAGGCAACACAAATTACAAACCTGCTCTATTCTACTCCTTTGGAAGAGTATGATTGCATCAGATGAAGCAATTAGATGTTCTAGCTAATCTCCAAAATTATGCCTAGAGATTGGATTTTTGTTTGAGTGACTACTCCCTCATTTACATGAAAATTCAAGACAACTAAAAGCAAATGGGATTATAAAACATACTAACAGTTTAGCTCATCGCTATGAGAGAAACTTGCCTATATAATTGCAAAAGAATAACCTGCCATAATTTGTCTTTCAAGTATCTACACCCCTGTTATGGTCTGAAAACTAAGACAACCAAGACAAAACCAAGGCATGGGTTGCCTGTCAGAATGAAAGGATATCCCCCCCTCAACTTAACAGAGAAAAAGTCTCTCCCCATGGGCATTTTGTAGATTCCTGCCCATGTTCTTCACATGCTGAACTGGGATTACCACTTCCACACTTACATGTTGAGGGACCATGTAAATCCCTCCACTATCTTATTTTTACTGGGACTGACCTCTAAACAGAACAGGAAATCTCTTTGTAAGCAAATTCCCATAACCAGTCCCCTTGCTGTTTAGTCTGCATTGGATTAAGCAGTGACTTGCTTGCTTCTTTGATTGGCAACTATAGTACTATAAAAACAAATGTACAGAGCAAGTCTCACCAGAAAAGCCTCCCAATCTGCAGACCCTTTGAGCTTTATTTGGACTGAAACCTGATGATAGCTCCACTAGACAGGAAACACTCACCCCTCCTTTCTAATATGGCACTACTAGGAGGACACATTTTCTCACAAATCGAGTAGCAGAGTGGTGAGACAGGCAGAGAGCAGGAACACCAGAGACCTTCTAGAGTACATGTCTCAATTTCAAACTGTTGTAAGAGGCAGAAGCTGACAACACTATTTATTTATCCTAAAGTTAATTCTTTGATTGATAAAACCCATGATTTATACCATGCTTAAAATTGGGTGAGGTATGGAAAAAGCAAAGTATCACAGACGTTTTAAGCCCGCTGTACTGTAGAAGCTGGAAGGACTAGACACTTGAGCAGACAAGCATTTTGTTTGTTTTCCCACTGGATATAACACACTGCTTGTTAACAACCCTTTGCAATACTGTAGCACCAGGAAGCCCCCCAGGTGGTTAGCACTCTGCCTTTGCAGGTGCTGTAGGAATTCACAGATCTGTAGAAGGCGTTGCATGGCATCCACCACTGACAGAAAATCTTAAAGCAAGTGTACATGAGAGAAAAGGAGTCAGGTACATTATCCTGCTATTCAGTAGCACTTCTATTAAGACGTGATATTTATGTGAAGGGACCACAGACTGAAAAGTCATAAAAATGAAATATTTCTTTTGAGGCTAAATCAGAAGCGTCACACAGTTAAGCTGGCATTAAACAAAGGAGCCACCAGCAGGTGTAAGGTGCAAGTCCTGCCTTCCTTACACTTGCATCCTATGCATTTGGCACTGCTGTCTAATTTAAACCTCATTGGCCATGCTACCAGATCGCAACAGTTGCTTGCCAGAACATCACCTCTGCTATGTACCTGATATTGGGCTATCTGTTGGAAAGATGTGGATTCACCTCCTACTGCTACCAGTGCAACCATGGCCAAGGAATACATCCAAGAACTAGAAACTATACAGGCAGGTACATGTATATGCACAATTCACCCAAGTCTGGATGGCCACAGACAATATTTCTCCTGCTGTTTTGTCACCAAGATAAAAGATGAATCAGTAACAGATTTGAAACTGTGCAGCCACCTACCTGCGCACAGCAACATGCCTCCAAAGAGTCCTGGCACTTTGGGAAAGGTGAATCTCAGCTCCATGTCTGAGTCAGCAAGGCATTTGCACTCCATCCAGGTGGGCTAAATGCTGGTGCCCAGCTACACCTGACCAGGCTAGACAAGGTACAGACTGAGGTCTCCTACCTAAAAGCCCAACAGGAAGGACACAAATAAAACTTCTGTGAGATTCTTTGGCTTTTTTCACTAGAGAAGTGGAGGTGGCCCCTTCCTGCAAAGCAGTAGGGTGCTAAATCCAGGAAGAAACTGGAGGATCATGGGTTCTTCCTTCCTTCTCCTTCCCAGCCCTAGCTATGCTCTGACTTTATCTCACCTGCCTTCTGCTGGGTCTCCTACCTGCTACATTTAACATTCACTGTCTTGTTGATTTCTAAGGTTTCCTTTGACAGAGTCAAAAGCAAGAAGGGGCAAATTCCTCCATCACATTCACATGATTCATATTACTCTGAAGCAGCGTTGCCACACCTGCTTTCCTACAAGTCACCTGAAGGCAGTTAAAAAGATACTAGAAAAAGTATCTTGCTGGCAACAAAGTAACTGTCTCAAGTTGGTCTGTGCCTTCTTTTGGTGTAGGGTACCTGTGTTAGCCCCTTTTCATGAGCATCAGCTCCTATACAGGGTGGCTGCAGGCTGATTTTGCAGATCAGCTACTGAGCTACTTCTGTGAAAAAGAAAGAAGAAGAAAAAAAAAAAAGTTAGATTTCTTAGTAAGTTTTCTGGGATATCTGAAGAAAGCCTTTGCTGGAGCTGGCCACAGCTGATCACCACCAGCAGGGCTGCTCCTGCCACTTTCTCCTAGCCAGCTCTGGAAATGGCTGGATCCCTTCATGGGATGGCATGGCTCACCAAACCTGCAGAAAGCTACACCTGCCAAGAGACGTGTGGGGGGGAAAGCCTTTCTGGCATTTTAGGAAGTTGAATTGCCTCAGCAGAGGCCAGTGGTGGCAGAACTGCCACAAGAGAGTCCGGGGCTTGTGACCATGGGGCAAGGGAGCAGGCTCCCCCCACCTTTTTGGCAGTGGGGAGGGATCGTGCCAGTTTGGCTGCCCCTGGAAGTGCAGCCCGAGCCTCCTGCCAAATGCTTGGATCACCAGGCTGGGGGCAGGCGAGGCTGCAGCTCTGCCAGGCCCTCCCTGCTGGAGCTGGCACTGAGCCTGGCACCCCAGGGTGTTCCCCGGGCAGGCAAATGGCACGGGCAGCAGGGCATGGGGATACTCACCAGCTGGGGCAGAGCTCCAGGGATGTCCCCTCACCCAGCTAAGGGAGGCAGGTCTATACCCTGCAACAGAGCACCAGCCTTGGCTGGGGAACCCTCATGATGCCCTAAACTAGATAACCATCCTTGCCTTCTGCTTGGAGCACAAGCAAAGAGGAGGGATGTCCCCTCTCTGGCAGAGGGAGGACCTGAAGTCAGTTGTCCAGCCACTGTGAAGGTGTTAGACTGAGGTGAAACCACTATTTCCACCAGCTGCACTATTTTTTCTTGTGGTCAGGGGACAATGAGGGCTTCTCAAAGGATGACTGTCAGACCTCTCATTCATTAATGCCATCAGGGGTTAAACATGAGCTGGGTGTCTACTTTCTAAGCTCAGGAAGGGAAGGGAGAAAAAAAAAGAAGAAAAACCAGAGGCAGTCTCAGGCATGCCCAGGAGCAGACCTTTGGGCACCTCAGGAATTTTACTGGCAGGAATGTAGGCACTTGCAGACTTCAGACGCCTCCAGGGTTAGGCAGTAGCTGAACAGGGGTTTTGAGGATCTAAATATTGGCCACAAATGCCTATGAGGCAGTTAGGCAGAGCTTGCATGCCTAAACCTTTTTTGTGGCTCTAGCCCTAAACTAATATTATGGAAAATACCAGCAATTATTAGGGACTTCTTATCAGATTGGATACATATTCCCTTTGCATAACTTTACCATGGCCTCATTCATGTGGTTCTTAGAGAGGATGAATACCTGTTCTGCATGAGTAATTATGCCAAAGGCTCATGTGAGGGAGGTAGTTTATGACCGCTGAATAAGGCCAGCTATGTTTACCTATACAGTTTCATCACTTCAACTAAAAATGGGTCTTACCGCTAAATCTCCCTTGCTGCTTCGTTTGCCTGATTGCAAACAGATCCCAGAACATACAGTTGCACTAAGATGATTGATGCCAAGATGCTGCAGTGAAAAGGAAATATTCTTTTAAGTGTTATCGCTTCCACGGGCATAAGCAAAGCCATGTCACGTGACAAAATGTAAATAGAGCATTTCTTAGAAAAGCCATTTATTTGCCTTCATAATTTATTATTCAGTGACATGTAGGCTATTTTTTCTTTGTTATTGGCACCCATGTTCATAATAACAAGGTACTTGACTTGAAGGTATTTGGCCAACCTTTCCAAAGTGCTATGTAAGCAGTAATCAGAGAGAGCTAGGTTCGTGAGTCAACAAATTGCTCTCCCATGCTGATCAAACAGTCTTGGCATCTCTATAAAAAAAAAATACAAAACCAGATTTTGGACTAGCCTACCTAGTTCTCTCTCTAAAATTATTTATTGTATTTGCATTTGGCAGAGTCCAGGCCTAAAATAACCAAAGGGGCCAGTTGTTTTATTAATAATATTTTACATGTGATTTTCATTTACGTTTAGAAGGATAAATGAGATAGCCAGTTAGCCTCCAAAGGTTTTGTTGCCATAAATTGGGTTTCATTTGCTCAACCTAGGGACAAATGCTTCCCTCCTTTTACACCAGACCTCCACAGCCTGCAGTAGAAAGCAATCTAATACTTGGGTCAAAACTGGTCAGATCAGTAGAGCTGAGGTTTATTGTGGAAAGCTTTCATTCCAACCCACACCAGGTTGTTACTATTAAGGCAAGTAACAATCAGATACACTGCACAAGCTGCAGGCTTTACCAGGAGGAGGAATTAAAATCTAAGTAGGATTTGTACTCAGTTTCTGTCACCTATGCCCATGATACGTGCTCAGAAATCCAGGCCCTGAATCTGAAACATATATTCCTATGCTTAGTCTTGCTACTTCAGTGTGTAAATGAATGCCTTAAAATGAACTATATGTATTTGTGCATCATCTCACTGCTACTGTGTGCCAAGTGAGTAGGGCTGCATGAATAATTGCATTTATTTTCAGAGTGACTACTGAACTGGAAATATTTTGGAAGCTTGGATTAAACTGATACACCTCCCCTCTTCGCTCCCCTCCCCTTTTTTACGTGAAATGAAAAAAGAGAAAACCTCATTTTGCATTGAAAAGCTCCTTCTGACCCCCAAAATGAAACACTTCATTTTTGGACACATGTAGTAAAAGCAAAGGAAATGAAAAGGCTAGGTTTCACAAAGCAAGAAGTGGTGTTCTCCCTCTTTTTATTCAGTAGCCAGGATGCAAGAGATAAATCCTTTGGCTTCCTGAGGTGTTTGAAGCCGCTATCTCCCCTCCCTGGGGATGCCACTCACCATTCCTTGGGTTAAGACAAGTCACAATGAGACTGTGACTTTCCATGCAGCCTGCCAGCTGTGCAGCTTTCCTCCATGCGGCCTATTTTGTGCTATCCAAACATGGAAGTGAAGCATGGGAAAATGAGGTGAGGTGAGGTGCCAAAGCCTGAACCAGCTGCCTCCAAAGCAGCAGGTTACCCTGCCGCAGGTGAGATGCTCCCCCAAGGTACAGTAGTGGGGGTGGAAGTGCTTCCAAGCACCCTCCTTTTGGTCCTATTTTGGTTTGTGTAATTAGATGTTCCTTGAACCCAGGGTTTGCTTATTCTCAGGGAGGGAGTCTTTCCCATCAGGCTACACAGTTATGCTGCTTTTAAACCAAAGGGTTACTTCAGCATTTGGTTTCTACCAAAGTGCTGTTAAAATAGTTTCACTTATTGCAGGACCACAAACATCTGTTAATTATGGGTCCGGGGTTTATTTATTTATTTATTTTAATAGCTAGGTCTTATTGACCTTCACTTAAGCACTTTTGAATATTTTACCCCATATAAAGACTGCTGTGTTGAAGAGTGCTAACAATTGCCATCATGGGAGTCTTGGATTCAAAGGCAGCTTGCAGACCTCATTAAGCCAATGAGCTTGCCAAATCCACTCTTTTTAGTTCAGTGGAAGCAATGCTTAAGTCCCTTCATATAGCAAACCAGCTGCTAGCAATGGAGGCTGCCTGACATGGGCAGCAAGAGCTAAGCTCACCCAGGGACACTTGTCTGTTTTGGTACCAGAAGATAGTGGCTCACACTGGAAACAAAGGGAGCTGTGAGAAGAACCCTGAAAAGCAGCAAGATGACAGGCATTTTTCAACACACGGCTGATCAGTGAAGCAGAGTCAAGATCTCCGAGCTAGAAAAAAGTCTCCTGGTTGTCTTGTGTCCCAGGAAACATGACTTGTGTATAGTCTCTGTCAAGAAGCATACAGTGATAAATCTTGACCAATGCAAAGCAAGACTGGCAAGGTAGAAGATCTGCAATATTCCTTTGAGAACTCTTTGTCTTGTGTGCAGCAGAAAAGCAGGTTTTTGAGAAGTTTCGAGAAAGTAAGATAAGCAGAACCAACTCTTCAGAGTGGTAAGAAGCTCCAGGCATTCAACAGATCCAAAAGACTACATACTCGCATACTAAATACAGAGGTAGGAAAGTGCTTCAGGTTAGACAACAGTGTTTCTGTGCATATAATGCTTTTCAGCTGTTTGCATGAAGGATACACTATAGGCACCCAGCTACATCAATTCAAATGGAGCAGATCAATCCTACATTATCACAGTAATATGCACAGAACAAGACTAGTTTAGAAGCTTCCAGTCAAAAAAGTAAGACATATAGATCATAATAGTGGCATTGGTATTGTATCGGAGAACTCAAAAATAAGAAGGCAACGCATAGACTCACAAAAGAGTTGATGCTACTGAATTCAGCATTATTTAGGCACTTTTTATCTTTGAAGGAAAGGAAAAGCTGTGAAAATTCATGACAGGTATCCTGATTCCCAAGCCAGTGCTGTCCACAAAGTCCATCCTTCCCCTTGGTTGTATTATCCTCGGTGCAGCATGTTTTCAAATTAGTATTTTCAAAGGACAAGTCCCCTTTCCACTCTATTTGCAGTGAAGTTACAAAGATGACCCCTCATGTTAACTCAGCACAGTCCCTCAGGATTTGTTTGGCCAAAACCACTCTATTAGATTTAGGATTCTCCCTACATTTGTATTCAACCATACATCCTTGCAAGCACTAATCCAGTATAAAAACCAGAAGCTGCCCAAACACAATTCCCAAGCAGTGCGACATAAGTGAATACTTCACTGTGGCATGGCTATTAACAAGTGTTACAGAAAAAAAGAAAATAAAACAAGATTTGCTGTGGAACACAAATGTGTGATAAAATCCCTGAGTGAACATTTTTGAGACATTGTTTTTACATTTAATTTACAGTTTCCAAGTGTTTATCTCTTCAGGTGGGATTTTACATGTTGACCATAGGTAGAACACACCCCATTTTATAATTCCCTTATCTTACTTAAATAGGAGACAGATAGTGACTTCTATACATGCTCACACCTTGCTAATAGAAAACAGTGATGTATTGAAAATTTCCTTATCGCCTTCAGTTCCCACACAGGTGTTCTTGGTGATAAACTACTGAATGACATAAACAGTGATTTCAGGTTAAAAGTAACAACTGGTCAATAGGAAACGAAAAAACCCACAAACTAAAACACATTTCCTGAGTAGGATTTGGAACTGAAAATACTCAAATACAGGAGCATATGTGTGAATTCTGTCACTGTGACTGTGACTGTGAAGCACAGAGTCTCTAGGACTTTAGTAATGCTTGCTCTCACCTCTCACAACCCGCAGGCATCTTCTCTTGCATTTTGTGATCTTGATGGGTGACTCACAGATGTGATAAGGAACTGTATGATATTCCCTCTGTTTTAGCCAACGATATGAAAATTGAAAGAAAATATTCACCTGTCCACTGATGGGTTTATCTCCAGGGGGTGTTGTCACAGAACAGGTGTTCTGCAACTATTCCTGAACAACAGTGGCAGGAGAGTAATTCTGGAAGAAACATTTGTTCTGAGTTAGCTCTATCCATTTCCAGCTAAACTGTTAGTTTTCCTGTGATTGTTCTTTAAGATGTGAGAGAGAGCATCTGAATGTATTTTAACCAGCTTATGGTCTTACCTGTGTTGCTGTCATTGTGCAATGAGTATATTCAATCACCTCAGATACACAGAAAATTGTAAGAATTTATGCTCTGCGTTTCCTTTGAGTATTTTCATTTTTGTATTCCAAGGAAAAATTGTATTCTCTAACCTTTACCAATTTCTTCCAAACAGACCACTAGAGGTCTAGAAAAAAGCAAATGCACACCTGCTATTGTAAAAGTGCATGGCCAAGTCTTTGCTCCTGTGAAAGCCACAGGTTTCTGGGCAGTGTCATGAGGGACAAAACTGGAAACTGCAGCATGTGATGATGTTTTTGAAAAAACCAGCCTCTGGCAAGTTTCCACCATCTGCATTTATTATCCAATAATGGGCTCAACTAAGATTAGTAATACATAAAAACTTTTATGAAATGTAGGAGAATAGAGTATCATTTTAACAGAAGCAGGAATTCAAACATACATTTAATTTCACAAGAAACATTCCAAGATCGTCTCTAGGGCTTTCTCTGGAGTAACATGGCCTCATGTTCCCTGCCAGGACAGGGGTCTGGCTTTGCATTTATTCATGTGGCACTAACAGGCTTCAGTGGCTACACTCAGCCAGGCAGGCATCACCACTGCTGGCCAAGAGTACCAGACAGCATTGCCATTCTCTTATCAATTCCCTGTAAAGTTTCTGCCAACTTGCCAGGAATAAAAGGCACTCCCCAAAAGTGGTCATTTTGCTTGGGGGAAAAAAGGAATTTTTTTTTCTCAGTGGCGGATAGATTATTTCTCCAGGCCTATCTGGTAATTGAGTAGGGAAGTCCTTTTTTTTCAGATTTTGGAGGTATCTTTTTGTATTTAAAAACAATAACAACATCAGACCTATCAAATTTTTCTCTTATTTCTGCCTCACATGCTTTCTGTAATTATTTTATGCCCCAATCTGCCTGCACATGGAAAATGTCTTGGCAGGCCCTTCCATAATCACCTGTCTTCCACATCTAGGTATGTTCCCAATTTCTGAAAACTAGAGTTAGACATCTAGTTAATAAGATGGTTTTACTAGTGAGAGGATAGCTAAAGGAAGAGATTCTTTGCCTTCCTTTTATCAAAGGCACTGCTTTTAGCTAACAGTTTAAAAAAGTAGTCTTGGATATTTTCCATAAGGTCAAGTGTTGTCTGAATAGGTTTCTTTTGGCATCTACAAGAGTACCCAAGTTAAAGACAAAGGTTTCCAAACCCCCAGTGTGTTATTTTTTACTAATGGCAGGTTTCAGTGGATCTCAGCTTCCCAGTGCTTCCAGTTTCTCTGTATAACATTGAGAGTACCAGTATGTAGGTGCAACATGCCACTACACAACTGAACAGCAGTGTCCTTACAATATCTACTTTGCAAGTATTGCTTTCTCAAGCCCTCTTATAGAGGGCTTTTTACTCAAGATGGATGGGAGTAGCTGTTTAGATCAACAGCACCACTGGCAAAACAGCTATTCCAAGGTCAACTGTACAGAGTACCAAATATCCCTTGATTATTCCTAAGCAGTCTTGGTAAGCATCAGATATGCTTAACACTTCTCAAGAAATCTCTTAATAGGATCAGGACCCCATAGGTATAATTTAATATGCATTAACCAAAATGGAATAAAACTCTTGAAGTGTCTTTGCATTCTTGAGACCTATTGCATTATTTTTATCTGGAGCAGGCACAAGCAATCACATATGTATTTTTTATTCTTGCTGCAGTTCTTGTGACATGACTGTTGGCTGTGAGTCACCCTCCAGCACCACCAGTGCTGTCTCACGTAGTTGACTCTTCCTTACTTTGCTGGGTTAGGGTCCAGTTGGATGCCACCATCTGTCAGAGACCACAAGGAGGCACGGAGTCTGAGAGTGGATTCTCATGAGAAAGACAGCAATGTGAACAGGAAACATCCCACCAGGAATCCCTTCTTAGGACAGGCTCCTGTGGAAAAGAACAAACCCTTATTGTCACTATTGCAGACTTAACTTTATATTCTTGTGCTCATCCTTTGATTCATTCTCTCTCCCCCCACTCTATTCCCATCCAACGGGTGGGAAACAGGATATTTTGTGAAATTCTTTCCTTCCTGTGTGGGTCTACATGACATCTTTAATTAGCAACTCCCTGCAATGGAAGTGAAGAAATAAAAAGCACAACTGTCCTGCTGAGGAGATCATAATAAAGTTGCTTTTTGAACAGGTATTTAAGGCATCACTTTCTGTCATTTACAAAGATAATTGATGTTAATATTTAAAAATATCACACACACACAAAAATATTAAAACACACTTCCCTGCAGAACAAGTGGTCAGGAAGAGCTTTACAAACATTGTCCCTCTTTGTGTGCCACTGGAGAAGCTGGGGTGCAAAAGAGGGATGAGAGGGAGACCTCTGCCTGCTTCCCCACGCAGAGCTCCAGCCAGCTGGCACCCCCCATTTCACCAGGAATGAGTAGGAACACTTGTTTCATTAATAACTTTACCCTGGGAGCTGATCAGAGCGAGGTGGCCTTCTACAGACAACCGCTGTGGTTGCAAGGACTTTTCTGAGGGTGAGACTTGACACTATGGAGGCCCAGACATCAGTGCTGCCTTGGAAGGAGATCAAAGTAGAGATAAGCCTGGCAAACACAGAGGACCTGGACCTGATCCTTCCCTGCCTTGCTTTCTAGGATGGTAGGTGTAAAATACTATTAAGCCTCATCTGGCAGGACTGTCCTTAAACACCAGCAGTCCAAGTGATGGCCCCCAACTTCTGGAAGTCCTATAGGTTTGGTCTATTCGTCTCTGCCAGACCCATCGAGCTGAAATTTCCTTTTCCTGCTGGTACAACTGTACAGCCCCAGGGCACATTAAGATGATCCTGATTTCTGATTTTCTTTCTTTTTTTCTTTCTTTCTTTTTTTTTTTTTTATTAGTTTGATCCTCTGATGTTTTACCTGGCACCTGGAAAAATTCATTTATACCACTACAGAGCAGCATGCACTCATTTTGTGAAAACAAACAGTAACCACACAAGAAGCTAGATCAGGGAAAAACCAGGCTCTGTGTGCCAGTATGGCATTCCTTCAGCACCAAAAGTGTGGGGGTATGAACCTAGAAAACTGCAGAACAAAGTACAGGGTTGTGCTATTGGAAGAGTGTCTGTCATACCCAAAATGCATCCAAAGGTCAGTGTGCAAAACCGTGGAAGACCTTGCCAGGCTGTATGTCACATCTGCGAAGAGTCTCACAGAAAGAAATAAGAGGACACTTTCTTCATGCTGAACCTGTGCACCAAATCTCTCTACTGCTATCTCGTATTGTCACAGCAACAGGTTTGTCCACAGCTACTTCATAATACAAAGCGACTAGAGGCACTGCCTCCTGATTTTCATACAGATCTAATCATGAAACAAGAATGTGCTTGGTCATATTCGTACTGGGACTGCACGTCTAAAGTGAAGTTTGCACACCCTGATAAATCGACTTGCAGCAGGAAATAGGAACTGCTACTGGTAATGACTGAACCTATAACTCTGAGCAAAGATTACCAGTGTGTGAATATTGCTAATGGCATTAAGTGTCTTTATCATATCTTGTAAAGTGTTAGCAATCAAACTACAGGTATTAAACAGGTAAAAGCTGTAGCTTGAGGCAATAGATAAGAACTATTCCCATGGATCTTAAGCACTGTTTCCTACTAGAGCTTTCCTTAGAGAAAGTGTCAGGATATCAAAGGGAAAAAAGAAAGGTTTTTTTTAGGCCTTGGGGCAGAAGAGGGAGAGGATTTTGTAGACAGTTTTAGGAGAAGCATTATAAACCTCTCAGAATGACTTTTAATACCAATCTCCTCCCCAATCACAACCAAATGTTGCTTATATTTACAAAAGAATCTGCCTTAAAAAAAAATAAATCACTGGTGTTATTAATAGCTATGGCTTGTGAACTTGTGAAATATATATGGAAAGGGGGCAAGCATATTTGAGCCATGGGAGCTTACCATATACCATAGGCACCCAAAGTAAACAGGTGGCAACATTACACTGAGACTTGTTTTCTGTACTGGGATCTAATGCACATCACTTGGCTTGTTCCAGTCCTGTATCGCAGCAAGTGTTATGCTTATTTAATACACAGAAGGTAAAGAAATCAATTTCAAGGCTATAATTGAAAGCCACTATAAAATTCCACTATTACTGCTATGCTGTAAATTACATATGTTACTGATTCCTCCGGCCTCTTTTACAAGTGAGGTGACTCGGTGGGTTGGGGCCTCAGCCTTTTATCTGCATTCAGACCCTGCCTGAGGAACCTGGTGGCCTTACCCTAAGCCTCCATTTGGGTACATTATAAACCCACCAGCGTGCTGAGGGCTCCTGCAAAAGCAGGCTCTGCAGAAAGGGCTGAGGTACCTCCACAGAGAGGCACAAAGAAACTTTCAGAGCTGGGCCCATGTTCTCTTTTAAAATGCATATAGTCCTCTCTGCAAGGGCAGAAACAGCTGCATGCATAGCAAGGAAAAAGAAGATACCTATGCCTGGCTCTAGTTTGAACCACAAGTTTGTGTTTTTGAGAGATGAAAATCTGTAATTCAGAGCAACCAAATTTTTTTTTCTGAAACAAACGATTTTTCTTAAACAACTTTCTTTATACTTTCTTCTTACTCCAAGAAAGAGAGGGAATTACCAAATAGAAAGATTGGCCTAAGAAGTACAGGACCCAAACAGCTTAAAAACAGGGGGAAAAGTAAAAGCCCTTTTCACTTCTGTAGCCAGTTAAAAGCTTCAGCTCATTTTAAAGACAGACAAATGCTTTGACAGTCATTTTACATTCTTGGAAGAGAGGCAAGGATGTACCCAAGGACCTTACTTGAGGCAGGCACCAGAAAGCAGAGACCAGAAACTTGGCCCCAGATTTCCAGTCCTGAGTTCCAGCTGCCCAACCTGAACTCTAAACCATGGGAACTGCAAGTCAAAACTAATCATGAAAAGGGGAAAAAGAAAAAAAGAAAAGCTCTGCTAGGAAAAAATCTCTGCAAAATTCTGTACATATAACCTGATATCAGAAATATCATCTACCTCCTAACACAAAGTATTAAATATGAAACAAAGCTAACCTCCTGATACAGAGGTGCATTTTTAAATGAGCTGATTTTGTCAGGATTTCAGCCATCACTTGAGTGTACTGTAATTTCAGTTAAAACATTTTTAATAACTGTCTCATATTGCAGTGAACATCTTCTATGGCCTCTCAGCTATCACAGAGTGTTACGGTATTTTTTTATCTAATGGTATAACACTATTCACAAAGGCAATGCCCCTGGAAAGATGAGAATTTTTTTATGCCCCAACTGACAGTGGATCAAAACTCAAACCCTGATTCTGAGCGCCTTTGGACGCTGGAGACAGTAGCCCTGGATTTGTGAGCCCAGGTTACAGCTGTGCCATGGTGTCATCCAGCTATGGAGGAACTAGCTCTCCAGATGCCTAGCCACAGCATTAAGAAGTACATGCCAGTTAATTTACCCCATTTACATTCAGCCCCTGATCTGAATAGCCCAATCTCAGTTACCAAGATTGAGTGATTGGAATAATTGAGGCAATCTTACTTAACGTTTGCCTTAAATGATCTGGCAGTCTGATTCAGATAAGATTTCAAACAGTCTCTGTGCTTTTGATCTCAAATTACCTTCAGGATTAACTGAAGCTTGGTTCAGACACAGTAAAAAAATCCCTCAAGTATATCCTGCACCGTAACCAAGCTCAAGCCCTCTTCCTGATTCCACCAGGTTAATTAAATCTCATCTCAGCCTGGTATGTCTCTATTGCAAAGCTGTACTAGGAATAGTCTGAACTGTAGGACAGTGCTGGGAAGCTGAGGGGAGCAGCAAGACAGCACTTTCAGAAACTCCTGTGGCTGAAAAGTAGGTGCAGGAAGGTGAGAAACCTCTCTGCCTCTTTCTTTTAAATGCTGTGATTTGATGGATGCTTTCTTATCTCTTTGGTATACAAAGAAATGTTCCTGTGAACAATAAGATCAAGAGCCAACATGTCCTTTCAGCACAAGTGACACTAAATTAATTTATACAAGACACCAGTGAAAAAATATTTCTATGAGTGAAAGCTCAAAGTGAGCCCGAGCCTTTAAGGAGCTTTCCTTCTGCCTTCTGTTCACTACACAGGACTGCTTCAGACAGAAAAGCTTCTAACATTTTGAAGGCACACTACACAAGACATACCATTTCTTTTAACATAAAAAGCCCTGTTTTTTATAAGTATTTGCTTTTAACAGCTCTGTTTCTTTGTGCATTCCTTTCCCAGGTACAGTACAGGTGCTTCAGGGCAACTCTAAAGACAATTTTCAACAGTGACTTAGGAGCCTAACTACCAAGTGGGGAGTGCTTAGCACATCAGTTTTCTAAACAATGTGCCAGCTAAACAGACAGATGCCTGTTAGGATATTTCAAGTTACTTTTGTAACTAACCTCATACAATAAACTCTCTCAGGCAGCTTATTTACAACCTGAGGTAACAAGATACCTTTGAAAATTGTTTTCTAAAGGTATTCTGGTTCACATTGCTCTGTTCATGCTTAGGCTTTGTGGTGTCAATTCCCATTTTTAAAAGTGGGGGAGGTACCTAAACTCAGGTTTTTAAACGTACATACGTGTGAATAGCTAAAGATGCGCTCCTGGGTACCTCAGGCTTACTGAAATCCATACCTATAATTTGCAGCTCTCTTTTTATCATTTACCCTTTGCTACTGTTGAAAGGAGCAATGCATAAACACTTTGAAAAAGCTGGTCCTAAGTAGCAAAACTGCTTTAGAAGGTGAGTTTGAGGTTCTTAATTCCCTTAGAAACGCTCCACTTTTTTTACCTCAGGTCTACAGAAGTGTTTGTATATCACCTAAAACCACAAAGCCTGATTTTGATTAGGCTGTGGGTACCACTGCTAGGTTATTATTCTAAGATAGCATCATGGAAAAACTTCAGTTATAACTTAATTAATTTAAACACTATCATTACTTCTGAATGGAAGCATTTTATCCAAGCAAAGGATCACCTCTGAATGACTGTTTGTACTGTGGAATAACTACAGCTCTAGGGTTCAGCTAAGGTCTGCAGTCAAAGTTATTGCATTAACACTTATGTTATACTGCTGCCTACAGGTCCATATTTAAAATTAGGGTGTTATGCTGACTTATGTTTAGACAAGGCTCCTGTCCCAAAGCTTAGAAAAGAAGCACAATATGAAAGGTATGGGAGAAACTGAATGCATTTTAACTTTTCATGGTTATGTTTGTGTATGTAATTGAATGCATTTCTTCCACTGCCCTGAAGCCACTACAGAGGGGCTGGTTTCACAGTAGAGCTGCATATGGGGGAGTAATTTAAAAGGAAGAAAGGGATGATGGCAATGCCTGTATTAGGGATGCTGTGGAGGAAAGCACAGCAATACCTTGAATAGCAGACCTCTACACAACAGGCAGGTAGGTATCTGTTAATCTTTGCTATGGTGTTTGTCGCAAACTCTGATTTCCACTTGTGGACAACTGCAAATTTTCTAAAGCAAACTAAGATATATTTTGGAATTCCCACATGCGTAGGTTGTGCACAGAATATATGGACTGTCTTTTCCTAGTTAGTAGTTTACAGGTCCCTTACAAGTAGCTTATGGATACCAAGGGCTTCTCATCTTGCATATCACTATTATGTTGAAAAAACAGTAGCACATGCCACACATTTTGTCAAAATGGCGACACCATTCTTGCAGAGGCCGGAGTGGAGAGGGGTAGTTTTCCTCTCCCATTCATGTACATAGGTTTTTTTTGGGTAACTGACTCTAATTGCTACAAACGTATTTTGGATTTTAAAATATTTTCTGAATGCGAGAAGAAGAGATTTCAACTTAATGCCTTTAGAGGAGCCAGGCACCACTGCAGGCACTTCGTCTCCTCCTTACAGAACTGATTGATTTTGGCAATCCAGGATGCTGCTGACTTCAGCTTAAACTAACAGCAGCTGAAATGGCATTCCTCCATGCACTACAAACCAGTCTTTTTTGCAAAAGGAGATTCCTTTATTTGAACAATTAGCAAACTGCCATCCCCTAAGATCATGTAATAGAAATGTTAGCATTTAGCACTCAACATCCTCTGCACCCTGGAGGCTGGATAAGGTATTAGTCAACTCTAATTAAAGTGTGATGCTAGGCAGTCCCCAGTGACTGCCACAATACAGTTTCCTATGTAATCATTGGTCAATTTGTTGCAATATATCATCAGGATTACCGAATTATTAGTTATAATTACAACGGCAGAGTCAATAGCAGTGTCACAGCAAGGGTAAATAAACACTACAAAATTATGAGGGATGGGAATACCTTTCTAACAGCTACATGACATTAATAATACAGAGACCACCCACCGTACAATGATAAATTCCTACTTTGAGAAGGTGGAGTTGGATATTTTCCCCTTAATGGACTGCAGTCATCTTGGTGACATCCTCTATAAGCTCCTCTCTGGTTTCTGCCCACCAGCTGTGGAGTATGCGTGTTAGGTGGTTTAAATTAGGTAAAAAACATGCAACCTGCCAGACTCAATTTTACAGCCACCACTGTCAAACCATTCGCACAGACCATCCCCGAGGATGCACCTTCCAAAGTTCTACAAAAACAACCTCCTGAAGGTCTGCAGCCCATTTTCCTGCAGCACTTCAGTCACCCCAAGCCCCATTTTCAGAAATGGTCTAAGGGATCAGGAGCCCACCTCCCACAGGCAGTCAGACAGACACTAATGTTTCATTCTCCAAGGGCCACCTCCTCCTTAAGCAGTATTTAGACATCTGATTCCTGATATGGTTGGCAGGTTATGAGCTCTTGGAGAATTCACCCCTTATGTATTTCTGAGAATGGCAACGCAAGGTCCTCTGTGGAAGAAAAGCTTGATACGAGTGCCTACTGCTTTTCATTGTACTTTTCAAAGGAGAACATAGTATTTGCTGTTAATATTTTGACTAACAGGGGAGTCACTTTTCAAAACTATTCACAATTTCAAAGAGTGCCTTAATTTTGGGAAAAAAAAAATTTAAAAAGTATTTTTCTCCAGATAAGTCTAGGACTTCCAGGGAATCCCAAGAAAAAACATTTCTGATAAGATATTTCAGGTTTTGCTCTAAGTTCAAGGTGTGTTGGGAAATGGCCTGAGAGTTCAGTGAGTGGAAACATGACCAATAAAGTTCAGCATATACTGCAAGAACCAAAGTCTAATTAGGGGAATTGGTCAGGCTTTTAGCATATCTACCTAATCTCCAACCACGGCCTCAAAGGTTGAAAATGTGACTCCATCTCTTTAAACCAAGAAACAGGTCATTAAAATTCAGGCTGTACAACTAACATTGCACTCATTTAACACAACAAGAGTTCAAAACAAAAAACGCTTAACTCCACATCAGAGACATTTCTAGAAACCACAGACTTAACAACCTATCTTGCCTCCATAGGTTTCAAATGAAACGGGCACAGAGGCTTTCTTTGGCACAGCCTAACCCTGTTCAGCCAGCTGTGGGTTTCAATTAAGTCACCCTTGTGCAGGAATTTGAAATCAAACATTTATAAACTTTTTGGGTTGGTTTTTTTTGTTTGTTTGTTTTTTAAAAAACCCGGCCACAGCGGTCACACTGCCGAAACCAGAAAGGATTGCTGCAACAGCAACCCAGAGCCAACGAGCCGAGTCACAGCTCCGGCTGCGCGCGTGCTTGTGGTCTGCTCTGACAGCCTGTAGCTTGCCTTAGTGGGAAACAAAAAGTATGCTGAAGCTCAAGCTACGGTGAAAGTGACAGGTAACTTCTGAGGAAAAAAACTACAGCTGTAGTCCTACAACCTTTTCTGGAAATCTGGCGCAGTCATTTGTGGGAGAGGAGGTCTTGATCAGAGCTGGCTGGGTGACAGTGGAATAAGTGCATTCCGAAACTGTGCAGGTTTTCCCATTTTTTCTTATGGTCTTGAAATGAAAACAAAAACTTTTCAAATGGAAGGGTGTGGAATTGTGTTGAAGCATCTATTTCTGAGTTAGACCAAGTTTTCAGTCAGACTTTCAGATCAGATGTAACCAGAGACCTCATCCTGGGATACAGAAAACATCCCATTCATCAACACCAGCACCTCTGCAAAATGTTTTGGCATCCAAGCAGCAGCATATTTTAGTTAAAATATATTTCATCAAACATGTCCTGACCAATTCCAATCTAGAGATGACATTGTGTCACCAGTTTGTGGAAAGATCAGTATTTAAAAAAATACTCATAAAAATAGAGGTTTGGAAAAGAAGCTGAGGAACAGTCAGTCACTCAAAAGACATTTGTCAGCAAAATTAAATATAAGTTCAGGCATATTCTGTTTCATCTCATACTGTTCCTTTTAGGGGTGAGGCACTTACAGCCATTTCTCTATTTTGGAATAAGACTGCAAGACAAACAGTTTATATTCAGCTTGGCAAAAGAAAGTTACATTAATGATGTCCATCAAGATAAAAGTTGTGTGAAACAGAGTATCTTACAATTTAAATAGTGACCCTGTTCTTCAGCTGTGTGTAAACTATTCTTCTCACAGGATGCAATCAAATGTCGGTGTCTTGATACAAGTGTTCCCAGTAATCTGGAAAACAGAAACCCATGTACCTTTTATATATATATATACATATACACACACATATATTTAGTATATACTCCCTATATATATATATGTTTGCATGTACACACACACACATACAGAAACCACATCTGGAGTTCCATTAAAATATTTCTCCTGCCTCCTCAATAACCACAGTTAGAGTAATCAGTTTCCCTAGAAGGAACAGCACAGGGCTAAGGTCAGCGGTCTCTGATCACCCGTGTTTGTACAAAATTATTTTCTGTTTCATTTGCACTAGAGATGAATATCCAGTTAGATTTTTCTTCATAAGAATTTTTACAGAAGAAAAACTGTTTGGAACATTGAAAGATTTTCCCAAAGGAAGGTTCAGGGAATAAATGGGACCTTATTTGTCTTTTTCAAGATTTTTGCAAGTTGGAAAATAGGAAGAAAATTATTAACCTCACTCCTTACATCATTGTGTTATCAGGTACACAAGAGAGTCTGTATAATATTCTTTCCACTTAAGTTAAAATAATAAAAAAGAATCAGAAGCAGCATAGCGTGTAAAAGTCAATCACCTTTTCAGTGAAAACATTACAATTTTTCATTTTAAGAGCCTTACCATCTTTTCATCAGGAAGATGAATTGAAATGTGATGTACATTTTCCATCAACTTTGAAACAGTATTTTAAAAACACCTTCCTTTCCATGAGAGTTCACAGTTTGATTTTTTTATTTGATTTTTCACAAAATGTTTTTACTGAAACAAATTTCAGCCTATTCTAGTTTGCATTTTGGATTCTCTCAAAATTCAAATTCATAACTTCAAAGCAAGCCATCTTCACAACCATTACTTTTGTAGGATTTTGATCAAAGCCATGGAAATTCCTGGTTCCACCCCAGAATAATGAACTGGTCCAGGTTTCATTTGAAATCCAGCTCTGAGGAGCTGACTTACCTATCTGGTTTGCAAGAATCACGCTGTCTTCACCTGACCCGAGAGCATCTCCTCACAGCAAAGCTCTCCTCCAACTGGAACGCGTCCATGCAACACAGTCCCCATCCCCTCTATGTGGGGGGCACCAACGTTTCACTGTCAACCTCCAGTTTACCAACCTTCTCCAAGTTCAGAAAGCTCCTTCTTTCTGTGTCTTGAAGATCAAGGTTTTTTAGCAATTCACTAGCGAGCTGTGTTTGCCTAAAGAGACCCTCCCACTGCTCTTTTATCCTCTGAAGGCAGGCCAATTTTCAACTACAGCCTGATGGTTGCCTGGGTTAACCTCTGCCTTGTTTCATGAGGCTTAGAAACCCCAATACACCTTTCAAATAGCATGTCTGATCACACTCCTCTGGCAGATAAGCAGAAAATTAGAATGAGCTTCTCCAGGTAAGTGCCAGCATGAAGCTACTGTCATCTTCCAGGGGGGAATGCCTGGCAGGCAGGCAGGTGGGCAGGCAGGTTAGGAGATCAGTTACAACGGGGACACAGAAAACGCAGCTATGTAATAGCACAGTAACAACACTGTTTCAACGTATCTGCAAGGCGAAGCTATGGCATTGCATAAATGCAGCGTTTCCTTCTACAGAGACTTCGAGACAAACATCGTGACAGCACTTTTTAGTCCTTAAATATTGTATGTAAGACATATTGTATGTAAGACATTTAGGTGGTTGTTCAAAATGAAGACACCCCTACCTTGTTCTGCATAGCTTATATTCAAGTATTCTAGATTTGAATCTTCATGTTTTAATCCAAGGTCTTTTGTCCTGTAGGTTGTCATATTATTTGTAGGATCTTCTTCCATCATGCTGGTAGCCTCTTCCTCCTCTCTCACCAACGGAGACCACATGCTGAAGCCCTGTGTAATAACACAGGCAACAAAACATCATTTACTTCAACTTGGTTTTTAGTTTCCATCCTTTGTGTTTGTCTAGGTCCAAAAGCAAACTTCACTGCACAGGGAAATTCAGGTCTCGTGGTTGGTCCAGACTTCAGTCAACAGCTAAATTGTCCTTTGAGTGAGGGGTAGTAATCCAGAGCAGCCCTCTGGGCTCCTCTAACTGACTCCGGGGATCTAATCAATCCTCTGGACACCCAGCATTCCTGGGGCACAAGTTTTCCTTCCTAAACCTGGATGTGTCCAAAATGAGTGGCATTAAAAAAAACCCAAAACTTTTATCCCAGTGTTTTAAGTGATTTCTTTTTTTAATTAGAAAAACACAGCAGTTCAGAATTAGCCACCAAATCCCCACTCATTAGGACTCCATTCTCTCCCATACCTTTCCCCACTTTCCCCCAAATCCTAAACATACATTTAGCCATCTCCTGCTGAGGTCAGCGGCATTTAGGCAGGTTCACACCCCTGCAGCACGCAGAAGCCCAGCTCCTCTGCACTGACAGCACCTCAGCTGCTCAGATGCGCTCCACAGCATGGCCTGTGAGAAAGAAATTGTTTCAAGGTGTGCAAAGCATTTGCTGCCTGCTGCTGTTGGCAGAGCAAAACCACCAAGGAGCTGTTGCCAGGGGAAAGAAAAAATAAAATCCCCTCAGGGGAAAAAGGAACCCACAGGAAGAGAAGGGGGAGCGGGGTGGGAGGCACGGGGTCCCTCCTCTGACCTAGCCCTCCTTTCGAAATAAACTGAGCTTGCTGTGGGCACAGGGTTTGGCCGAGCTTGCCGATCCCCCCCGCCATGTGCACCTTTGCATCCCTCTATGTGGCTGGCTTTCACATGCTGAGGGTCGTTCCTTGCCGATTTGAGCCTTCAGTGTGAGACCTCGCGAAGGTCTTTCAAAAGCAGCAGCTCTTACTCCCCGGCAACTAGTTGCTCGATGGCATGTCAAGTGAGGGCACCCAAAACCCCTCACCGTTCGGAGAGCCGGGGGCCTGTGCAGAAGCACAGCCCTCCTGCACACACACGCGCATGGCTGGGGGAAGAGGCAGATGTGTGCCCCTTGTTCCCAACTCAACACGCACTGGAGTGCTTTCTCACCCACATCGATTTGTTGATATCCATTTACGGTGCAAGAAATTGGACTACAGACCTTGAGGCAACAATGTTAAAATCTATAAACCCCCTCCATGCAGCCAAATCTGCATGGAGTGCGCTGCAACAGATTTGAAAGGGAGGGAAGCCAGGCAGGGGTGGCGAGTTGTGAGATGGAGAGTAAAAGCCACAGGAAAGGCCTGGAGCCTGATAGTCTTGCCCTTGATCCCGAGTCTCAATTTTTCTATTGTACGTACCACTTCCCCAGAACAGTTTTCTCCAGATAATGCAGCAGGTATACCCATGCTCTCACATTACAGTAATAGGAATCAAATAAGAATCCAAATTTAAGAGCTTTAAGAGCTAAAGCAATAAAATTGCTAGATACACAATCCTATTTTTCTTCATTCATTTTGGGGTCATGCATACATGAAACTTCCTCTTCTATAACTTCCATGGACTCCAACAGAGACCTCCTGCATACTACCTCAGCGGTAACAAAACAATGTTGTCCTTGCTGAATGACAGCACCAATTTTTGTCACTCCTTGGAGCAGGTGCATAAAACAGGCACTTTGTCTTTTAATTAATCTTTTTTTCCATCACTCTCTGAAAACACATTGCACCTTCCAAAGAATGGGACTGAGTATCAAGAAGGGATATTCCATAACAGGAGATTTTGCAATTCACTTCAGTATTCTATGGATAACAAATTATAGTCCTTCTTACCCATCTTGTTTCACAGACTTTCTCAAACTATTTCAATGGAGGTTTAGGCCCAGAAAAACTTAGATACAAACCTCAATTTTATGCAACAAAGCTCACTAGAAGACAGAAAAAAATGACATTAAGTTTACAGCTGCTTTACGCACTAGGCATATTTCCAACTAAGTCCTATTTCAACCACTACTGCAATGCTTTTTGTTTCAAAGCAAGTTCTACTACTACTATTCAAAAAATGTTCCCCAATGTCACAGAGAGAGTATGTTTTTCAAATATTAATTCACAGCATTTATTTTAAGGTCATGTTTATAGAGGTTGGAAGGAAGTTCAGATAAAGTTGCTGCATTGTGGCAATATGTGAAATGAATTGTTTTAATAGGGAAGAAGTTTAAGATAATCTCTCAGCTCTGTTTCCTTTACTGGTGAAACCCCTTTGGTCACATCTGTGAGAGCAACACTAGCCACTTTTGTTTATTTTTTTTAATTGAAGTTTTTTAACCCTGAAAGTAAAGTTGAAGAAACTAGTCCAAGGGGCATCATGCTATGCCAGCATGTGTCCTTTTCCAATTGCAGATGCCTCAGTAAGCAAGCGAAGTGATGATTTTTGCTTTTCGCCCTGAATTTCTGTGTTCCATTTGCTGTAGCTACCACCTGCAAAGAGCAGCTTGGCATTGCCATGTGCCAACTTCAGATATGCTAGGGAGCTGCATAAAAAGAGGATCTAACTGTAGCTAACTGGAAAAATTGTAAAGCTGGTGGAAACAGGACAGGGTCTGACAAGCAGAGGGGAACTCCTCAGAGGTGTCCTATTGTCAGGCAGAAAACCAGACGTGAAGAAATTATACAGCACAAATGCGATACTACCTTCTTAAACCATAACATAAAGCTTAGGATTTTGGTGGTGAAGTCTGAGTGGACATCTGAAATTCAGAGGCTGCTCTCAACCAACATTTCTGTGGTCTTATGCAGATAAGAAGAGGTTTCCCATTCCTGGCTGACTGCCAAAGTTGTCCTTCTCTGGTTTCTTTTTTTCCAGCAGAGAGGGCTAGACAATTAGATATATAGTTACTTACAATTTTTTTCAAATACTTAAACTTGAAAATATGAGGGGACTAGCCAGGCAAAACCAAGTCTCTGCTGCTCCCTTATCTAACAGACCAGACACCAGGGACTTTTTCCAGCAGTGTTAGGTATGTTTGTCTAGATCTTACCTCTCTCAGGTCCCGGACAGAGGCCTGGATCAAAGGTCCCCATGTCCCACACAAGTGCTCTACAAAGCAGGGCTGATGAGTCTGAAAGCAAGGCTTGCTCTGCAGCCGCACTGCATCTGGGGTCTGAGGTAGTGCTTCTTCGCTTTGCCAGGTAGCTATGTCAGCAAGCTTGGAGCTCACCCACGTGCCACCAGGTCAATGCTTGGTGCCCGCATGTCACCAATATGTCCTGCATCCACCTCTACAGAAAGGCTCTGGCAGCAGAGCATCCATCCGACCGCTCGGCAGGTCCAGCTGCTCACCCTCCAATTCGTGAGAGATCCCTGCCTAGCCTAAGGCCTTCCATGAGGCGCTTAGACCATGTATGGGCCAAAACCTTTCCTCAGAGTCTGTTTGTTACCTCAGACATACCAAAACATTATTAGCTCAGCTGCAGGTAAACAAACCTGATTGGAAAGCTTTCTGCCAGTTTGCCTGTACCCAGCAGCCTCTGCCAGACCACTCACAATGAAACCCATAAATCACAAAGCATAAAAGTCATGACGCACTTGAGCATATCAGAGGCATTACAACATGGATTTAGTTACGTCCATCAGACTCTCAAGGATCCCTTGCAGACTTCAATAATCTCTTAAAGATTTACAGTAATACTAAGCAACAAACAAAAAAAACACGGTGCCATTTCCCAATATCAAAGGGAGGACTTGCCAAGAGCACGGGAGCAAGCCACACTGTGAGGAAACAAGCTCATTTCTGCCTTGCCTGTAAATCAGGTGACTTTTACTGAGGTGCCTAACTTTGATCATTCATGAATGGAAATGTTCGCTGGTAGCTTCTTTATATGCTGCTTCTGGAAAACCTGCACATTCGAAAATGTGGTGAGCTGGCCTGGCTAACACATTTATGAATGTTGACATTTAGTTCACAGTTACTGCTGAGATATAATGCAAGTCATTTTTCACAAGACTACAGTCATGTCCAGTTCTGCAAATTAATTTATTTTAATGTAAACAAAAAATATTTTGGTGTTAAGATAGGACAGAGAATTAGATGTACTCCTTTGCCGAACAACAGGCCAGTTTATGTCCCCAATCCTGGGAGTGGTGGTTCTGTGGTGCCTGTCCTCAAAATACCTAAGTGCAAAAAGAAGACACCTCAATTGTGCTAGCCCGCGCAAAAAGGCAGCTGTCAGGGATGTACAATATCTATGCTACATTAGTTCATTCCTTAGCACCTCTCTAGTTAATTTCCGAGAGTGCTACAGAAACAAAGTGAGGCAAACAGACCTTCCACGCCAGTGGACACTTTTGTAAAAATACAACTTCTACAACTTGTTTAAATTATCTGAGCGGTAGGTGGGTGGAGCACCTTAATAATTTGCTTTTTTCTTTTATTATTGAAATAAAATATCTAAAATATCTGAGGGTATTAGAAGAGAGGTTGCTCTTATTGCATTCCTTTGCAGGCGGCATTGCTTTTGCAGGGACACCTGTCTGCATGAAACTCTGTAAACGCTTTTTAACAGGTCCCCAGGTAGCAGAAAGAACACAGCTGCTAAAGAGCGTTAATGGCAGGACAGCTGCTTGGCTGACAGAATTGGAACCAGCATGGTGCATGTGCTGGGACTGTAAACAGGAATGAATTTTCCTAAAAGCTTTATAAGTAAAAATGTTTATTTTTGGAATATTAGCAAAATAAAAGGAGTTACAATGTTCCTTTAATTTTAAGTCAAAACATAACGACATGCAGCTTTTAAGAAGGTTTATTTTATAGCAAAATCTCAAATTGAAACAAGGTGGCTTAGAAACAACTTCAGAAATACCAGGGATTTCTTCTAGATGTATATATAAAACACACTTGGGCATTTTTTTGCCCTTAATATGTAGTAAAATTGGTCATGAAATCCTTCTTTCCATAAACCACACATCAGGTACTGGGGAACACTTTTGTGGCTGCCAAGCCTGCCATTGATGGCAAATGCTTGGTGTGTGGTGTGTGAAGGTATTACAAGGTATACGGAACAGGTTATTCACATGCTAAAAAGATGAAATAAAGGTCTTATGTTTCAAGGACTGGCACCGAAATGAAGATATCTGTTTCCTAGCCTTCAATCAGCCACAGCCTTCCTCTCTGAGTCAGAGCAAGTCATTCCATGCCAAGAAAGTGCCATCTTTTGGTGGACACAACCCGGCACAGGCTCAGAACTGGAATTTTAAACCCAGCTGAACACCAGCACCAGACTGGTTGCAAACAACTGGCATCCTTTTGGGACTGTTAGTAAAGAACCATATTCTCTTTGGAAAGTTCACCTCAGGATAGCAGAACGCAAACCCCTTACTGCTTCCCTCGCAGCACTTGCAGTGCAGCAGTCCAGCCTGGATGATGTGAGCGGTACTTGCCTTGTTCTCTTGAAATGCCATTGCTACTTTTTTAGGATTGACAGAGACCTTTTAAAATCTATCTAGACGTCACCATGTTTCTCAAAGTCTCTCAAAGGCATTTTCCACCATCCCTACTACACCACCACGAAGCAACCAGTGTGCTGCATCAAGGGATGAAAACAGCAGCCCTATTACCTGTACATAGCTCTTCACAGCTTCTTATCCTGAGCCTGAAGCTGGGCTCAGTTTAATGTTATTAATTGCCTTTTTCACAGCTGGCACCAGCAGCCTTGCATGTTGACTCAAAGCGTGATGTGATAATTAGGCAGGGAGAGGAATCTTTGTTAAGTTTTGCTGTTTGGCAGTATTTTGCCTTTGATCTTCTCCGCTTTCCTTTCCAGGAGAGTTACAGCATTCCAGCAGGAGCTGAGGGTGGGCCTTTCATTAACCTGGGGGGAAAGCTTCATCCTGTGCCCCACAGCACTCCACTCTCAGTTTTTAAACTTCCCATTTGGATGACTGCTATGCACTAGCTGGAGCGCCTGTGAGGTGCCTACAGTCAGAAAAACACGTATAGTGCATCTTCCACCAAAACACAGATCAAATCAACACATTAAAGGAGAGGCAGGAACAAAGTTCAGTAACAAAATAAACAAATAAGCAGGCTTTTAATAATGCTTTTTCCACATTAACTTGACTGAAAACTCCTATTTTGCTCTGCAGGTTAGGAAGGCTGGTGGCACAACAAACGTAACATCCTGCAGAAACTTAGGGCTATTCCTCACTTGGGCTCCAAAGCTGCCCATATTCCACAGTCATGCAGGCAGTTAACTTACTCATTCTGCTGATTTTTATTGGCAAATTACAAACCACTTAACAGATGGTGTAGAAATAGTTATATAAACTAAGGAATAAGTCCTACAGCATTTATACTTTTATGAATGAATCGTTTTCCCAAAATTTTCATTCCTAGGCTTTTGTCACTTGCCACTTCTTCCAGATCTGGCCTTTCTATTTGTCACACCCTATCCCTCTCCAGGTGTGGGCCAGCATGAAATGCAGAGAGACAGCGGGCAGGTCTGAATCTCATGAATCACATCCCTGCCATATTGTTCACTACACTGGGCTTCTAGCAACACAGCAATGCAAATCAAAGAAAAGTATCTGCCCCAGGAGGCCTAATTGAAGGGAGTTTTGCAATACGCAGAGAGTAAATGAATGAGAGAAGACTTTGTGTAGCAATTCACTTTTTCCACCCTGGGAGGGAAACAGAGCTTTATGTTGCTTGGGAAATAAAGTATAAAGATATGATTGCCTGTTACACTGTGATGTGTGCTGAACTAAGTCCCAGAGCTGTTTTGCTACTCGAAAACAGGCATGGATAAGATGCCTGCAAGACAGGTATGTAACTGTGCACATGGCAATGAAGTTAATGTCAGAGTGTACATATGTGAAGAAATGAACAACTGTATGATGTGTCATACATAAGGAGTAACTCTTTAAAGCTGCTTTCCCCAAGCCATTATCCTCACAATCTCTTGTCCTTCTCACCCAGGGAGACTGTGAATATGACAGCCTGTTAGCAGGTTTTGCTTGCTGCCACGGCTGTTTTAATTGTGGTAATCAACAGGGCTTGTGCACATCATCTTCAGTTTGTTCTGGGCAAATGTGCAAAAATTCCAGTAGGTGATTTCACGTGACTGCTTGGAGGCTGACGCTGGTGCAGGAGCAGATATCTGTCTGCTCTGTCTCTTATCTGATGGCTAGCATGTTGCTGCTCTTACCCCAGAGGTAGTTCAAAAGAGTAATCCCCTTTAGGGGTATTAGACCTCCCTTTCACACTGCCTGCCCCTACTTCCCACTTCCACACTGTGCTCCTGGCTGCAGCTGGCCAAGGCTGAATTTCAGAAGGGTTGCAAAGCAGCAACTCACAGGTTGTTGTTAAACAGCCACAGCAACAGAAGTACACAGGTGGGAAAGTGGCAAAGAAAATCCCTTTCTACTCAGTGCCTAAGGATTACACAGGATGCACAATCTACAGGTTGAGTTTTTTGTGGATTGGATCAAAGAGGTAGCCCAGTTCCAAGACACAAAGAAGGCAACACAGTGCTGTGTCACATAAATACTGGACTGTCTGTGGACTGCAACAAGTCAGTCCTTCCTGTTCTTTCATGGGTTAAGCTCCTGCAGAAATTTTTAAAATTGACAGACACATCTAAGGATGCTTCTTACAGAGTGTCCCCCATAACAGGAAGGAAGGAGTCATGGGAGTGAGACAGGCAACAAACTGGGCTAGGTAAGACCCACTTCCACTCTATGATGATCACATACATAGTTTCCCAATGAAGTTAAATTCATTATTCTAAAGTGTGCCTCAGTCGTAACTGAAATACTATACATTCTAGCTAACTGCACAGCTTCCTGGCTCACCACTGTGAGCTTTTTTTATTATATCTCCAAATTACTTCTACTCCACAGGTACCATCAATGGTTAGACTGATTTCCATGCCTTCAGTGAGTGGCACTTAAATCATTGCTTTTGCTGCTGGGGCTTTTGTCTTTATGCTTTGAGTTTTCCAGGAGGGTCTCTTTAGACTTCTGTCAAACTCCTGTTACAGGCAGCCAGATGGAACCAGACACAGAATAAAGGGTTTATCACTTCCATGTCCTAATTTAAGCACCTAGTGTTTGCTGGACTTCAAGTGCTATACGTATGAAAGAGGTAAGACAATTTGCTGGTGGGAAAGTGGCACATGCAGAAGCTCCACTGGAGCTGAACCTCTCTGAGATTATGCTGAACTGGAAAAGGTATAAAAACTTGTTTGAGTCCGAGAAGAAAAAAAGGTAACCAGAATATTTTCTTGTTACTGACAGCAGTGGGTTCTGAAGCAGTTGGTAGATTTTTACAGTCTTTAATTAATCCAAGGAGAAAGAAGAAAAAGTGAAATCACATTACAAAAATATGAAGCCTGCTATACTCCAGGGGAAAAAATGAAATGTGAGAGACAGCAGCTCTTGAACAGAGAGTACAAATAGAAGAAAAACAAAAAAATAATGCCTGTCAGCAACTGAACCCAGGCTGCAGAGCCTTACAGTGTTTGGGAAGGGAAAAACTGGATGCTATGCGAGAGACTCATTCACGCCTGGAGCAAAGAGCTCCATATACAGACCTTGACGATGTACTCAGATTTACCTAAATAAGGGAACCCAGTGGACCTACCTGAGAAAATCAATAGATGACAAAAGACTGCAGGTAAAAGGCAGTAAGGCATTTTAAGTCAAAACCCAGCAAGAGATGACCCCTGTAACTCATGCCATTGTGCCAGCTAATGCTTACAATGATCATGCCCAACGAGTCTGGGCAGATGCAGCACTTCGTATGACAGTATTTCCTCAAACTGCATTTGCGTTAATTTCAGGACACAAGAGTTACATCAGAACATGCAAGGGTTTAGATTGCCTAGATCTACAATAGGCATTAAGTTCAACAGAGGCGGCATTTTCTGACTATGGGAAAACCAGTGGAAGAACATGATTAGAGCCTTGGGGAAACTTTGGAAAAAACAACAGAGGTGCTGTGCTACAGCTAGCTTGACAATAACAAGAAAAAGTCTGTGTAAGGGGGGAAAAGCATCCATGGGAAAAAAAGGCAATACAGCAAGGGATGCTTCAGTTGAGTTCTGCCCCTGACAGACAAAGGAGACTTAAAAATATTGCTCAAAATAACGAAATACAAATCAGGAAATTTGTGACTTGTTGGTCTAATGGAGCAGGGGCAGTGCTAAAAGTTGGAGTACTGGAGGAATTAAAGATGTCCCAGAACTGCTTATATATCAGAAAGCATAACATTTAAATCATCCAAGGAAGTTATTAGTTCAGGTTCTGACAGCAAAATACAGTCACAACTGATGGCTTGAGACATCAGGAGCTCTAGCAGTGAAAGAGGACAGATGCAATTTTAAGCCATGGATTGAAAAGGTTTGATAACTTTACTGATAGGAGTCTGTATTAACTTCAAATTGACTGCAAACTCTTTACTGTCTTTGCCAGAAGGGCCTGGCAAACATTTTGAAAAAACTGCAATTATATTTATTTTTTCCCAGCTACCGAATATATGATCTGCAAGGCAAATTTAAGTGAGGCTGACAGTGCGGGCATACGCATTTCAGCCTTCAAGGAAAGTCTGGGACAACAAACTAAATTTGGTAGAAGCCAATATGATTTTAAAAGCCTTCTCCAGATGAAATATGGACCATGAAATATGTTCTTGCTGGAACAACTGCTCGGGATGTGAGCCCATGGAGAGACGCTGTAACAGCCTGTAATCTGTGTTACAGCTATTGGGTTGCTGGGTTTTTAAGTGCCATTTCTCCATTGAAAAGGAATTATGGTACTGAGAACTGTGCCTTAAAGGCTTAAGCTACTCAGACAGAGACTCTGGGGCTGAGTTGCGACTCTGAAGCTGTTGTCAGCATTAGGCACAGCCAGTTGGAAAAGTACAGGAAAAAGTAGTTCTTTTATAAATGCCTTCAGAGCAGCAGGTGATCCCTAAGGCCGTGCTGCTGCCTCTGAAGCTTTATTGTCCAATGTGCGAGGTTCCCCACTAACTGTAGCAGTAGTAAGCATTGCACAGGACTTTATTAATCCACTTGCACTTAACATGTTCTAAACTTGCACTCACCATTGCAATTACAAACCAATGAAAACCTTGAACATTAAGATTATTACTCCCATCCTGGTCTATATTTTCTGTCCTATACTCTGAAGGCCAAAGTCTAGTGATGAGATGCTGATGCTGCTGTTCAGGATCTCTCTACTGACCCACAGCATGTCCTTGAGCAAATCCTTTCACCATTGGTATGCTTCAGGTTCAACATCTGGAAAACTGAGAAAATTCACCGAGCTCCACACAGATGCCACAAGAAGCTACTAACATCTGTCAATGGCTTTGATTTTCCCAGGTGTGAAGTCCATTAAATGCAAAGACTGGCTGCTACAATAAGTTTTGGATCAGGCTTTAGGTAAAATCTGTGTTATTACTGACTGAATAGTGAAATTAAAGTTTTTAAAACAGCTTTTTAATGTGTCACTATTCTAAATTAGTAAACCTGTAGAAGAGCCACTTGGGAATTTCTTGATACAACTTTCTCAATCAGAAAACCCATTTGTCAAAAATAATTAGGTTTTTCTTCTTGCATGAAACAAGCACTTTAGATAAATTTCACAATTTGAAAAATATTAAGAAAAAAGTTTCCAGAGCAACAAAATATTTTGCTTTTATATAAAAAAATTTCACACAGGTGCCAATTTCAGTTTACAATTACTTTTGTTTGAAAAATCTTCCTAGCTACATGGTAGTTATAGTGAAAATGTAAGTCCACAGCCCAAGGGAAAAATTTCCAACTGATTGCAACTGGGAAGAAAGCCATGATTTCAAAACCAAACTGTGGGACAGGAAAGCTGTTTCTTGTCCAGTTCTAGCCATGGTAATATCAAGCACCCTGCTGCACAAGCACAGAAGCAGTACTTTTGACTCTTAACCTGCTGTGGTCAGAAAGGGCAGGAGTATTCATGCTGGGAAACTGAAGATGTGTGTTGAGCACCTCTGGCATGGCACAGATAAGCCAGGGTAAGCGTTTATTCTCATAAAGTTAAAGAATCTGCTTGTAAGGTAAGGAAAAAGAAGGAAAGCGGAAAATTTAGAAACTGATCCCATAACTGCTTTCTGAATTGATTCCTTTTTTAAGAGTTTGAATGGGACAAAGGAAGGAAAGTTACATACTGCTGTGGGTAACAAAGCCAGCAGGAAATATGGCTTAGCAGTCAAAAGAACACACACGATAACGCTTACCCAAGTTCACACACAAGAACAATATTTATCTCCTCTTCCCACCACTGTCAGAAAAATATAGGGTCCAATAAAGAGTGTCTGCATGACCAAAGTGCTCAGATAGGAAGGGATTAGAAAAAGTAAGGCAGGAAATAAAAATCTGAAGGGGCAGAGGCAGAGGCATATGGTACCATGATTCAAGAAGAGAAGAAAGCAAACTTGAGATGTGAAAGAAAGGGAGATCTACCTTGTGACAGTCAAACAGAGAGGGCTATAAGCCTCAACATCAAAATCCATGTTTCGGACACCTACACTGAACTACAGGGTCCATCCCACAGTTATAAAGGCAGAGCTTAGGTTATAAGCATGGTGTTTGAGGGCAGCATATCTGTATCTAAGTACAGGCAGTCTCTGAGCCCTGGTTTCACTGAGAAGATGCTCTCCTGTGTTGCCCATCTAAGGTGCTTCTGTGCTTCCAAATTCTGGTGTACTCTTAGTTAGATTTGACTTTAGATGAGCTGTATACTCTCACTATATGGAAAATACATTGCAAATGGAGATTTCAAACAGCCCTAAATTTTAAAAACATTTAGGGGCAGGGATCTGGTTTGGACCTATGTATATTAAATGAAGATGAGCCATGGGTTGCAGAGGAGTGGCTTGCTTCAGTCTTCATTCATATCACAGATTGTCTGAAACTCCCATTACTCTTTTTTCAAATAAAAAATTGCTTATCATATTTCTATTGTGTCAGTTACTGTAGCTTTGCAAATAGGTTTCAGTCTCTTTTTCTTTTAAAATTATTATCCCTGCACTTCCTGGCTTTGACTGGATGAAGAAATGCTGAAATGGCATAAAAAATTACTTCTTTCAAAATGTCTCCAACCCAGCCAAAAGCTGCCTGTATGAGAAACCTTGCAAGAAAATCTGTTCTCATCTTATTTCCAGCTGGGCTACATCCAGTTCCAAAAGTACTTGCTGATGGTATGAGAAAAGTATCTGGATATGGACATTTACTTGATTTGAGCCTCTGAATTTTGGATTCTGAATACAACCAACACTAGAAACCTCAGAAAGATGTATTAAGAAGCCACACTGAGGACAACAACAGAAAGGAGAGGTGAACTGAGATAGCTTCCTCTCCTGAGGAAAGGCCATCCAGTCTCACTGGTCCTGCTGTTACTGCCATTACCGCTTCACAGACACTTCCCTGCACTTCCCAGCCTTGCTATTCCCTCGCCTCCGTTCTTCTCTTGCCTATCAAAGGCAGCAGCGCATAACCCCAGTAGCCCCTGCCAGCTTTCTAGGAGTTTCACACACCTTTCTCTTTTCTTCATGTTTTGAAAGAAACATCTGTCAGTGCCAGCACAGATCTCCTCTATGTTCTTCAAAATGCCTCCTCTAAAGCTGTCCTCTGCCACACTCCTAGAAAAACCTGAGAAGAGGCTCCCGGGGTGCCGACGCGCAGCCTAATGTACCGATCAGTGTAGTTGTAGTGTTTTCCCATGTTCCCTCATCTCTCAGTAAGCACTTATTTGGCAAGCCTCAAGGAGGCTGTGTTTTCTTTCTCTGTTTATACAACACTGAGGTTCTTATCTGTGGCTAGGACTCCTTGATCCTATCATCACATAAATAACAACAGGTAATGATTTAAAAGAAAAGCCAAGCAAAACATAAGGCTCAGTTGTTTGAATTGCTTTTACACAGTGTTGAAAAAGTCATTATTTGGTAGTAGCAGAAGTGACTGAATCATGTTATTATTTTTTTTTTTAAATTTCTGCGTTGTTCCAGGGTTTTTGTCAACAATCATTGTCAGTTCTAATTCTCCAAACAGGCAAAAATCTGGGTGAAAATCCTGGCTCCACTGAAGCCAAGTGCCAGATTTCCATTGGCCTCAATGGGTCTGGAATTCACCCGGTCACAACCTAGAGGACGAATATTTGTAGTAGCAAACTAAATAAATATATCTGTGTTTTTCTATGAAAAATCAATTTGAGACCCTTTTTTCCTGGCAAGAGTTATGCACAGCGATATAATATGAGATATGGCAGCACTTGGAACAGGAAATGACTGCGGACACATCAGGGCAGTGCTATGCCATGCCAATGGCTGAAGCAGAGAAAACTCCTAAAAACTTGTTAAAATGCTCCAGGAAATAAAATAAAACAAAACACAAACCCAGAAATAAAATAGAGTGCACAATGAAAATACCACAGTTGAAATTTCTGTGACGTTGAGAGGAAACAAAGAGATGGCAAACTGTATTGAAAGAAAAATAGTACTGCAGGTTGGTTGCCAATAAGGTGCCAGATGTTGCCCTTTGCAAGAGAGAGAAAGCATCTTGACAGAGATTTTCAAGAATTAGAGTAGCAACACAGCAGAGTACCTCAGGGAACAACAACCCTCTGAAATATCTTGATATGGAAATTGGTTGTGGGCTGGAACAGCTTTGTCAGACATCTAAAGAGTGATTTTCCTATTCTACAGAATTAATATTAGCTGAAGCATATGCCTGTGTACTCAACAGATCACATGAAACAGAAAAGGACTCTTTCATGGATTATTAATTACGCGTGTGGTGTCTAAACAGGGACAACCAATCCTTAAAGGCTAGGATGCCTATGCCAGAAATACTAGAAGCAGAACATCACTGCGAATCAAAGGACATAAAAGATGTTCTCTACATCAGATATCAATGATACTTTCAGATATTTAATAATTTTGCTTAAAGGAACAATTACTCGTTACATTAAGTCAGAGCATTATACAGCAGTGAGTACGGTTAATCAGTGAAGTGAGAAATAACCCAGAAACATGAAAAGTCTGTGTACAAAACCAGTGACTTGGTGCCTGAATGTGACTAGAGGCACACTGCTTGAATACATCTACAACAGACACACCAGTTCAGTATTTTTGGGGAGGCGATTGATCACTTTCTTTCCTGCTCAGTGATCATTTCATCAAAATATTTCTCTCATGATTTTTTTTTAAATTAGAAGATTAGTATCTTTTTCCCACTGAAAATGCAAACTTTTTGCAGCAGTTCTGGCATCATACAGACAAAAATATTTCAGGTGAATAATTTTATAATTACATGTGAGAGAATTACTACTGGAACACCAACTTCCAAAGGAAATGGTGAATCCCCATGACAATTTAAAGTCATTATTGGAACATGAGCTACAGCAATGCATAGTTTATATTGTATAATGGGGGATATTTTTATACAGCATAAGAACATCATCAGAATCAAGTGTTTCATCAAAAGTGTAACTGGCAAAGCTCCAAACTGCATCAAAACTGATGATCATTTATGTCATATCAATCACAATCTGCTTGAAACATGCTTCTTCACTGCAGTGCACGTTGCACAACTCAAAATGTTCCTTATTCCAACATACTGTATAATGAATTTTCATTTTTTAATACTTCCTTACTTCTTCTGAACGAGCTACCACTAAATAGTTTCTGTATATATACTTCTAACTTTCTAACTTTTAAGATAATTTTTTGTGTATTTGCTATGAACACTCTGGCGGAGGGGTTTTGCTGGCAGAAGCTGGATCTCTGGGCACAGAGTCAATGGGCAGAGGTATGTTGCAAGTGCACACAGACCAGGCCCATCAGGGAAGCAACCAGTACACACGTGCACTCCATTCACCCACAACAGTCCACAACATCAGCCCAAAATGGAGTTGAAGGGCAAATGGATGTGCCACATATACGGACCAGAAGAATATCTTTTTTAGCCCAGCTGCAATCTTTTCACTGAAGTTTTACTCCACTTCTTAAGCTATGGCTCACACACTTAGGTCTTCACAGCTGCTTAAACTCCAGAAGATGCAAGTCTTCCTGTTAGACCTCTCCCCTGCAGCTCCCCTTCACAGTACCCCCAGCTCTCCAAACTGTATAACATGATGGCTAGACCTTACAACAGTGTACAAATGTAACTTCCACACTACACATGGATGTGCACTGTCCATTTTATCCCAGTTCTTTATACTTTAAATAGTATTTCTAATTTTATTTTCCAGCTATTCTCTTTTTTTCTCTCCTCTACTTAACCAGACCAAAGGAAAAAAAACCAAAAAACAATGTTGACATTTTTTATTTTAATATTAGGAAAAATAATTTTAAAACTAAATAGAAGAATTAAATAGGAGCTTGTGGAAACCATTTCCTTTTCCTCCTTCCTTGCAGTTCTTTTTATCCTTACACTGTAGTTTTCCTTGATTCAGTCTAGCATTATATGACAAGCTTAGCTGACATCCTGGTAGCAGCAAGGGTTGTGAGGAGGTACAACCAATGACAAAGATAACTGTGCTATCTGCTTTGTGATACAGAGGCAGCTTTATTTGCAAACTGGGGGTTTTGCCTGCTTTTGATTTATGAAAGGAAACAGGAGCAAGAATGAATAACAGAAATAAAAATGCCACTTTGCTACTATGTACCGTAGTCATATCAGAAGGAAAAGCTCCTCTGGCAATGAACTTTCCAGGGTTACTTCACACCAGTCAAGGCAGGAAGATTACCTTAGACAGCAAATGTAATTTCTTTGCATTAAATGCACCCGTTGCTCATTTCCTACATAAAAATTTAAGGCTATACATTAGCTATAGTGCTTGCAGTAGGAGGAGGGCAGTAATCAAGAATTAGTACCACATCCAGAAATTCTAACCACATGCTCCCATCTTCTAGATTACTATTCCACAATGCATGGATTGGGCAGTTACTTTATCATCTAAACCAATAAAGCTGAACCGAGCTCTCACAGCAATGATCTGCACTATACTCATTGAGTATGCAGCACCAGCAGAACTCTTACTAAAATGAAGACAGACAGAAGAATACATTCAAGCTGCAAGACCAAACCAACAGAGGCAGAAGTGAGCTAATTCCACAACAATAAACCTCATGATATTGATGCACTTCAGCACTTTCTGCATTTGGTGTAAAACTGGCAGAGGGCACAGGGAAGTTACCTGAGGAATCATGCCAGATACATGGTAGAAACAGGACATATGTCAAAATAGCTTTGTTGGTGCAAACAATGCACATTGTGCAAGCTTGTAAAGGCAGATGTGACTGTGCAGGTCTATAAACACAACTAAAGGAGCCCACAATAGTGGGTAGCAGTGATTAGAAACCAGATGTCTCACAGACAGAGCCTTTGTCTTAGTTGAAGGAAAGAGAAGTATGAAAGTATTTTCAATTTGAAGGGCCCAAGTACACAATATCATGGACACTCAGCTACAGAAATAAACTGTTTCGGTGAGCAGAGTAGAGAGGAAAAACATAAATGAAGTGTGAGCTAACAGGGAATAGCTGAATTAAAAAAACCCACAGTCTAAAAAAACTGTAACAGTCTAACATAGGAAGAAACATTCTGTTCGAAGCTGTTTCTGTTCCTTTCTTCTTCACTATTTGCCTAGATACTTTACACTCAGTTTAGATGTTTTCTTTTCCTCTATTATTCCTTAGGGAGCAATGAAAGCATATCCCTGGCAACTGAGTTTTTTGCAGGAGAAATAGATGTGTAAAGTTGTTTCTTTAGGCAATCCTAACCACCCTTTGTGTGGGCTTTCTCAGATACCGTTCATAAGAAATTGTATTTACAACAGAGGCAAATTCCCAACTGACAAGAAAATAAAGACCCTCTTATGTTACCAGTCCTTATGCGGAAATCCCCCACCCCTACATACACCATCAAAACTTCTATAATCATCATACTAACTATGATTTATGTACTGGCTATTTGAGCTTACATATCAGTGAAAGAGAATAAAGTTGTAAAGCACAGAAAATCAGAACCCCCTCCACACAGCAAGAGCAGCATCAGAGTAGGTCTGGCAAAGTCTGACCCTGTATGAAGTCTGTGTTACAAAGTATAAAAGAAATTATCTTAAACTAACACGCCATTCTTGAACTGCGCTCAAGAAATGTGTTAAAAATATACCCAGAAGTTCTCATAAGGCTTCTGTCAATTAAAAAATGGTGAGTCATTTTCAACAGTGACCGTGCTGTGATTGCATGCAAAGAATACAACAACATAATACATGAGTACATGAATTTGTAACATACAAGATAGTGAGAAAAAAAGAGGACTGCTGACCAAACAGTGTTTTGAGAACATTTTTTTATATCAGATACAATAATGATAGGCATGTTAACAATATACGAAGAGAAGATAGTTAATGTCTTAGAAGCACCAATATTTTATTAAGCTATAGATTAGATAACAGCTTGTTCTCAATGGGTTTGTTAGCAAAACCTGTTTTGCCCCAGTATCACCACCTGCAAGCCATAGCAGAGGGAGCATTAAGACCTTGTAAGGAACTTGGTTACCCAAATATTCTGTTACTCCACTCAAAGCAATACTTGGCCTTTTTTTTTTTTTATGATTGATAAAAATGCCACACAGCAACGTGGCTATGATAGTGCTTTTAAAGCAGATGGAAGTCCTTTGCACAGCCTTTTTTTTGTGGAATACCTTTGAGTTTAGGGGACAGGATTACCTGGCAATACATTCCGATTTCTAATCAGATTCAAGGTAATTTCTTACCTGTAGAATGCTGAGAAGATAAACGAGAAAAAAGCGGAAGTAGAAATACAAGAGAAGACCTCTTATTGAATATGTTGAATGGAAATCCTCTAGCTAGCACAAATCAATGCCTAAGTCCCAACTACAGCTGTTATTATTTTTCATAGGCACAATAGAAATTCACCTCATCCATAGACATGAAGAGAGAGAATAGATGCTCATTTTCTAAATAAGAGGGGGAAAGTAGCCCAAACCCCTCACTTTTCCTCTCATTCTACAGACTACAGAGCTACAAATATCCCTGTGTCACCCTGTCAATACTGCTGGTGGTGTGTACACAAACACATCTGTCTTCTTTATTTATTCAGTCATCAAAATTCCAAGTCTGCAAGCTAGTCATAATTACGCCTTCCAAAGAGGCAGGCACCTGCCATTTACTCTACCTTTTTCAATTACATCTAATTGAATACATGAGCTCAAATAGAGGAAGGGAGACAAGAGTTCTTCAAATTGTCTAAACACTTTCTGTTGAATAGAAAAAGAGAGGTTTCCTACCACAGCTCAAAATAAGCCCTCCAACATGACTAGCATAGTAATGAACTGGAATATGAGATGCATTTCTTTCCTCTAAACACCCTACACCATGAGGATGCTTTTTACACAGATGATGGCTCACAGCCAGAAGAAAAGCCCTCTCATCCCAATCCCCCCACTCCCTGTCATTGCTGAAGTTAAGTTATGAGTGCATTTCTTGAGTATGAGAACTTGTACTGGGTAACTTCCAGTAACATCCTCCTTTCAAGAGCACCCAGATGATGGAGGGCAGCATGTCAGAAATGGCAAAAAAAGCAGACCTCAAGAAACCAAGTTTACATGTGATCATTCAGATGAGATGACTGATAGTAGATTATCCTCTGAGTACAGCTGTAAACTCCTTGGCAACAGTAACCTGATAGGCACTGAGCTAGAGTAACCTTCTAGAAATTAAAGAAGCTGGAAAAAAAAAAAAAAAACCAGCTGGCTCCACTTATACAAGGGATGTAATTAGGTCTGAAAGAGAGGATGATTTCAGCCTGTGTGATCTGCATTAAGAATAAGACCCTGAGAGCATTTTTGAGAAGGTATTTCTGGTACTTGTGTGTGTGCACACGTGTGTTGGGATTTTCCCTTTCCTTGGACAGTGTTGCAGAAGAGACAGTAGGAGGGTGTTTGGAGAGAAGATGGGAAGAGTTGAGTATCAAGGGATGTGATGGGAGAAGTTGACCTGAAATTCATAGGCAAGAAACAACAGCTAATATATTGTTAGTAAATTAGACTAATTATGCTAAAAAGGAAATGGCCAAATGGAAAATGTCTCACGTTTGTTAAGGGGGGAACCAGTGGTAAGTTGTGTAACATATGCAAAGGAAAAGCAGAGTAGTTAAAAATATAACAAACCACATGTGATACATCCACAAAGATGCACCAGTATAATCCTTCAGTTCCTTTATAATCAAAGCTAAAATGATATTTGTAACCTGAAGAGAGGATATTACTACATCAGCACTTTCTAGCCCCATTACTAGCTTCCTAAGTGCAGAGGGAACCTGCAGTGATTATAGGTCTGATTCTAAGATAATGGATGATGAGAGACATTTAACCATTGAGAACTTTGTACATAAAAATCTAAGCTAGAGGAATGAAATGTAAATGCTATAATGGAGCTGTCCTGGATGTTTGAAAGCCTAAAGGATTTAATGCTTTTGAGCGAAAGCAAGGAAGAACTCAGCTATTTTTCATCATTTGTATTGTCAGCTGGAAAATGCAAACAACTGTACCAAAGGCAGAAGAATGTGAGATTCCCTTTCACTGCCTTTCCACTCTTCTTTTTGCTTTCTACAGAGAAATGTAGGCTTACCATCAAAGAGTTTAGCAAAGCCAAGGTGATTCTTCCAGATTTCCCTGGACACTCCTCAATACCATTCATCAATGGTATTTGTGGAGAATGCAATGGCATGGGTGGGAATCGCATTGGGGAACATGCTGCGCTACTAACACCAGCAGCTTGCTAAGCCGCCTGCATCTGCTCTTTTTATCTTCTGTTTTGAGTGGCAAGAAACTAGAAAAAAGAACAGTTCATTTTATTTCCTAGTCAGATGCTATAGTAGAAGAGATACCTGCCAGGCCACAAGAGCACAGTAAAAACCAAGAGATATTACAACGAACAGAATAAATGTATACTTTTTATGCTAGTATGTATCTTTTTTTTGTAATACATAAAGAGGATGAGAACTTGATCTGTCAGTCTGTATCACTTGAATAGCTCTCCTTATGTTCAAGTCTTTAATTTTTTTTTGTAGCACTGCATGTTTCTGATGCTTGTTTATTTTTCCTATTCTCTCAATTTTTCAGTAGTATTTCCAATCAGTTCCTGAGCAGATGACACTGCCTCTCAGACAAGAGAGCTGATATTCAGCTCATTTTTTTCATACATAGATACATGTTGGCAGTGAGGGGGATGCCAGATCTGATGATATAAAACATGCAGAACTTTAACTATGCAAAAAGAATCACACTGGATTCCTTAGGATTACTTATATGCTTAACCAGAAGCAGGTGCAAGACCTGGTCTTGGTTTTTATAAATAAAATAGAGGAACAAATTCATTTCAGAGATCACTCCACTGGCAAAAAATGCAAAATTGGTGACCTTAATGGAGTGACTTGAAAGATTAATTTGGCTTACTGGCTTCCTTGTATATTCATTCATTCAGCAATGCACCTGGGAAACTGCAATGTGATTTCACTAAATATGTGTCATGGTTTGTGTGCAGGTGTAAGGGGATATATGCACACGATACACATGCACATTATTCTTTCCTTTACCTTGATAGCATCATCCTCCCTTTCTGTGGCAGTTTATAAGCCTGACATTAACAATACAGGCACTTACTTCACTTCCTTTTCACCGACATGAGCAAAAAGCCTTGTTGTTTGACAGCACGATTAAGCATGCTCACAATGTCCTCCAAGTTCAGAGTGAGACTGAGAAACTATAGTCAAGTCTTTCTCTCTCCAGCAAAGGTCTGAACACTAAGCCAGTTTAAGATTTTGGGGGCGGGGGGGAAGGAGTGGCACAGGGAAGCAAAACCAAAACAAGCCAAAGTGTGCTTAGGTAGATAACAAGTGATCCAGGTGAGGAAACCAAGACAAAGTAGCAAATCACTACTGCTCTGGCTGAGGAATATGAGATTGAGAAATATAAGATTACTGTAGCAGGTTCAGGGCTCTGTAGGTGTATTCCTCTCACAACACTGAAAACAGACTTCAGAACTGTATGCACAAATGCACAGATACTATACAAAGCAAATTCTTCAATTGCAATGAGAAACACTGGGGGAAAATTACCTATTATGATCGTGTCCATTATTAGACCCTGTTTCATCCATGCACAGCAAATGTAGGGTCCAACAACACACACCGAGCAGTAATGAAAGCCAGAACTCTCTTTATACCTTCTGTATTAATATATTGAACATGCTGCTACTTACTGCACCTTACCCTGAACAGGCATTCACTGCTTCACTATTCCTTTTATTTAATAGTCACTGTTATTTCAAAGTCCATGTAATTTCTTGTTCACATGCTTCAAATAATTAGGATAATGAACAACATTTGTGGTTTGCCTTCTGTACTGCTTGGCTTTTTCATTGCTTATTCCCAAGAGGGCTACCCTGTTCATTCTTTTTATACATATATGATTGATAGCTCCAATTTTCTTATTCAACATAACACAATTAACAGATCTTTTTTAAAATGCCCAGCAGCCTCACAGACTTTCTAAATGAAGAGGCTGTGGGTGAGACTGCGTTTACTATAGTGCAAGCAGAATAAATAAAAGGCGGGCAGGGTAAACTGAACTTTAGCCTCCAAATCATGTTTTTACTCCCAGAATGGGACAATCCCCTTACATACATGTGAAAGGGGGAAACGAAAGCAGGGTATGTTCCTCAGTGCAGCATGAGGCTGCCCGGGAGCTCAGTGGGAACTCCTGCCAAGGGCTGCCCTCGGAGCGAGCTGGGAGCCAGGGCACCTGCTTCTCCTGGACATGAGAGCCTGGTTTCACAGGCAGCCTGAACACGTCCCTTCCCATCAAAAATAACCATGAGCTACAGAAACATCTAAAAGAAAGATGTGGCACGGTAACCCCAGTGCAAGCACTGTGCGAGACAGACAGAACTGCTCTGACGATGCCGAGCTGCATTGCCACCGAGCTCTGACAAGCAAGCACCAGTGGTACGGAGGTAGTTTAAGAAGTTATCTAATGTAGCTACATCCAACTGTACAGCACTGCTTAGGAATACTAATGTGTTGGCTCTGAGCAGCATTGTACTATGTTGATATAACCTTAGTTTTCCCTTGCTAGATGGATTCTCCCTTCCCTCTTTAGCCTGTCCTCACATTGCTTCAGATTTAATTTGTTTCCCGAGCATTTAAGAGTTGCATGAAATGGGGCAGTACAAACTTTCCCAAGCCAGTATTGACATTCCAAGTGTGGTGAAATGGTGCAATATGCAAGAGGAAAGACTGCAGATATTCACTACAGCAAAAGGCAGGTTTGTTTTTTCTAGAAATGTTTCATTTGTTCTAGCAGGTGTGTCTGATACCTTTTGCATAATGATAAACCCACACACATTCTTCATGCAAATAGTGACCCAACAGTTGCTCTTAGTTGCTTCAAGTAGTAAGTGCATGTAACAACCTGCACTTACATATACACACACGTTTACAGAGCATTCATACGTTGCAAAGTAAACAGAGCCCATTGTGCCAAGGGAGGGACACACAGCACTGCTGGAACAGAGGTGCTGTACTGTGGCCAACGCTGTCGGAATTGGCTGAAATTGTCAGTAAAGCTCTTCAGAGACCCTGGGAGACTCTGATAAATCTTATCTTTCTTCTCCTGTCTGCAACCAGATAATACTTTTCTCACGTGTGTTATTTGAAATGCCTCACCTATCTCAACTATTCCTGTTCCACAAATTGTTCAGGAGCAGTGTACGGGAGCTACTTAAAGCGTAAAACATGAACAGCTCTGAGTAGGGACATGTCACCAACCTTTCAGCGAAGGAACATACCTCATAGTGTCCGGTGCAACTGCCAAGGTTCACAGATTCGGACCTGCCTTCTGATGGGCTGTGACCACTGCTCACTTGGGTACCTACATGTGCTCCATTTACCTGTCTTGGGAACTCAGACTTGGCCAGCAGAGCACTTCCTTTGTCCTGTATCACGTGTTCTGTTAGCTTTCTCTTTCCTTAAATCTTCCAAGTGCTGTGCCTCAGAGTGTTTCTTATACCAGCCCTCACTATTAACTAGGTCAGATTACTACTAAGAGCTTCTTTTTTCGTATTAGTGATTTCACTTCACAACTGAATACAATCTTGATAGATTGCTGAACAGTTTCTTAATAGGAAAAATAAATAAGAATATCTGTCAAAATGGTTGTTCTGGCAAACATGTCTGTGAGCTATCTTGATGATTCTTCAAGCGGCTGTACTTAAAAAGAAAAAAGCATTTCTGTGTGTGGTAATGTCCATACATGCCTAAATCTGCTTTATTAACACAGAACTACCAGTCTAGGATGTAACTCTGATACACTAACATGTTAATGCATCTGAGTTTTCTACCTAGAGCCAGTAGGTCAAATCAGCACCCATGTTTGATATAGGACATTCACAACATTGCAGCACCTGTCTCTGAGCTTAGAGGTTGTGAATTACAACAGATGGGAGGCAGACATTTGCTTGCATCTCTGTCGGACCTGCTGGTGTGGGCACTCTCAGGTGTCTGTAAACTGTGCTTAGCAGCAAATAGTTCAACTTCACCCATTTCATCTTGCACTGAAATGAACTAAAGTGCTGACACCACCCACCACTGAGCGTTAACTGGAGCTGTAACCACCTGAGGACCAAGATCCTGATATGCTTTTCAGACCTCATGGCCTGCCTAAGTGTTTTTAATGCTTTCAGGACAGGCAAACACATAGCTTTAAACAATGTAAACCACTTAGAGTAGCAGTTTAAATTTCCAGGTTTGACTTTGCACTGGAACATACTGGGAGTGCCCAATCAGTAGAAAGGTGTTTGCAGAGGCTGGCACCACTGCACAGAGACACGGTGCCTGCGTGAACACCCAGCCTAGCAGCAACAGCCCTGGTCCTCCCTGCCTATGCTGTGCTCTGCCTATGCTCTTCTCCTGTGCTGCCAGGAGCCAGCAAGAATATGGGAAACAGGCTGTAACTGCAGTATTTCAGAAGGCTGTAAACGGAAGGCATGTCTGTTGCCCACCAGTACTGGTATATTGTCCCTTGGGAGTCTTACTTTGATTTCAGTGGCATCAGGGTTTCATCTCATAATATATTTACCACTCTAAAACCTGCAAACCTGCACAGACATTGATAACCAGATGACTAATTGTGGTTCATGCAGAGAGTTCCTGTGAAACATTTGACTCCCAATACAAGACAGTAAATATTTTGTGCCCACTAGGGTATAACTACAACATGCCATAGTAAGTAGGATGAATAAAACAAGAAAATTCAGACAGGGTGTCTGGGAGAGATTCTGACCTCTGCATCTTCTTACCTCTCAAAGGCACAATGAGTTTTGTCTTTCCCTATGAGTAGTTTCTTTCATTTCATAGTATTCAGTTTTAGAAAAAGCACTAGAATCTGTCTCGACGTGACTAAGAAAATAGCTAAAAATTGTCACCATGCTTATCTGATTGGCATTTTAGCTTGAGTTCCTACTAATAAAGAACTATTTGAGATTTTAACAGAAATGTAAATGTTGAAGTTTCACAGGTCATTGAGTTTTATAATATAGAGTCATTGGGCTATTATACATTGATCAAGCAAATAGCGAATGGTGTGACTTGCCAAAGAGCATTACTCAAATATTGACCAGGAATTGATGACAGTCGGCTACTCTCCAAGGACTGCAAAAGTTAACAGGAAATTTTTACCCAGAGCAACTGCAAGCTTCTGCCTTAAGACAGACAGTTTTGTTGGTTCCTTTTTGTTACCATCCTTCTAGTCTCCTCTGCTAAATCCAAGCAATCTTGTCATAAAGAGATATGTACTTGGAGTAAATGCTTCCATTTATGTCAATTTGCTAGCTTATCGCTCAGTCGTCTCTTAATTCCAACAATCTGTATTGCTCTGTTTAATTAATTATATATATTAAACAAGTAGGAATGCAAATATATGCAGCGTACTGCTCCATTTTAAAATGTGATTTGTATACAGTGCACTGCATTTTATCTTGAACAAGGACAGTTAAATTACAAGCTTCTAGCATGACCCTTTTTGATTTTACTTCTCTACCAAAGTCACAAGTTTGATCCCAATGCACATTTGCAGAGGACAGCATTTCAGCTCAGAAAAGAGAAAAATGCCCTCCCCTCACACAGCCCTCGCAAAGCAGCTCCTGGAGCAAAGGCTTTTGCTGGTATGAGATTTCCAAATGTACTCATCACAGACCAGGGTTTCTACAGAACAGAAATCGCTGTCTTAAATCCTACCTTTTCCTAGGATACAGGACACCCTGCAGAGGTCTCAAAACCTGGTGCTACAGTCAGTCTTGGACACAGTTGGAGGTAGGACCACACTCTGGTTTTCTCAGTGCACAGCTGGAGGAGGTTACCCTGGTTTGTCCACCTGGCTCAGGACCAGAGACCTCACCCACGTCCACAGAAGAATGGGCTTTATTCCCCTCCTCACCACAAAGGTATTTGAATTAATTCTCCCAAAGAGCCTGTAAGACAGTTTGGGATCAATGTCCTTTCCTGTGGAAGCTATTCCACACTACTTGGAATAATCAGGTATTTTCTTGGCCAGAGAGATACTGGACATTCAGCTGGATAGAGGAAACCAGAGCATCAGTCCCTGTTCTACTGCCTATTTCACACTTTTGTGCTGTATGTTTAATAAAACAGAAACTGACTGACATCAAAGCATCTTGTCTCCCATGCGAGTGGTTAACATGAGATCACAGAATGACACTCAATCTCCCTCTTCCTTTTAATCTCCTTCCTTTTTAATCTAATGGATGTTGAACTAGTCCCTGAAAATCAGCCCAATTTCAGCAGAAGAACAGCAAGTCAAGTCCTACCACTGTCAACAGAATGAGATGCAACTTCAGCGTGCCCTGCAGCAGAGGAGGAACCTGAGCCCAAGCATCCACTTTTGTACCATGGGTCCCTGCACTAAACACACGCATGTTAAATGACCTTTCCACACAAAGCTGTGTGCAGACTGTGGCCAATTAGGCATTTTGATAGCAAGCCACAGGACCAGGTCCTGCAGACAGTGAGATGAAGAGCAGCTTGTTCATGAACCCACAGATGGCTTAAGCACAAGGCATGTACCAAGCTGCCAGCTACTCTGACTGTGCTGGAGGCCCTCAGTCAAAGCCAGCCCAATCTGCAGTTGCATAGCTCCATTTTCATGTCCACACTACAACCTAAGGTACTAGGGCAGCACGACACGTCTACCCAGCCAGCTTTCAGCAAGCTTGCATAGGAACTGGCAGCAGTTGTGATGGGGTAACGTGGTCTTCACCACAGGCTAGTAACTGAGCTAGTCTCTGGACATCCCATGAGACTAAAGGAGGGCAGCCAGGCCATGCTGGAGTCAATCCTGCCCCTCTTCCCAGCCACTGTTACACCATCAGGTAAACAAAAGGAGCACCTCCAGAGCCAGCTACGCCAGCATACCTCGAGAAGCCTTCAGTCACCACCTAGCACACAGAGTCATAGAGCAATTGCAAATAAATACCTGTCAGCACCAGAGCTGTGAATATTGCACTGCTTATCCTTTGTGTAAAATGCAAAGAGCTTTTCTTTGTGTTTCAAGAGGTTTGCACTCACATCATTATTTTTCCAGGCTTCCTTACAGTTCTAAACCACCAGCTAGAAGGGGGATCATATTCTGCTTCTGTTTTAGGAGCAGACATGTCTCAGGAACAGCTTTTGCAGTTTTCTGCCAGCAGAGGATCCCCAGGACCAAACTTTCTCCCTAGCCTTGAATGCAGGCTCTGCTTTGAGGCTGCAAGCGCTCGCTTCTGCTGTCTGTGTACTAGGAGCAGACAAGATCTGACACCTCACTTCAGTCATCTCTGTAATTTGAGGAAAATACATAAAGCTACTTTTGAAACTCTACCATTTTCATTCAGGCTTGCCATGTTTTCCAGCAGCAGGAAGTTTTGCACTGCCAGTCTTTGAGCAGGAGTGGTTTTAAGGACTACCACACCTCACCAAGAAATTTCTTATGACACAGGCTCATGATGGATAGATCAATAGCTTCTTGAATCCTCATATCCTTTTCAAATTACTACCCCAGATATATACCTGAGTAGGCCATCTTATCTGATAATTTAAACAAGCAACCTGTCTACACTTTAATTGTTATTGAGGATTAATGTTGTTTATAAAATGAAATCAATACAATCTCTATTGCTTATTAACTGAAACATTCTAGGCTCTGCTCTGTTTGCTTTGCTTTTCAATTAGTTTCTATTATTTTCCCTATTAGCTTTTAACAAATAGCTGTAGAAATAAACTTAATGGTTGTGAAACTGTTATCAGAGTCAACAAAGCCACTTAATGGAAAGTCTTGTATATTTAAATGTAAAAAAGAATCCACTGTTTAATCATTTGACATTATGAGATAAGTTTATTACTATACATCTGTTCTGTGCTGGGCCTCGATTTTTTTTTAAGCTGAGCAATTAAGAGTTCTTAAGGGTTCCCTAAAGTTCAGATGTCAGAACTGTTGTTCGCTACATTTAAGATGAACAAACTCCACAGTCTAATGCCCTTTGTTAAAAAATAGCAAAACTGAGAACAGGCAGAAAACAATGGGAGTGCTAGGAACCTCATAAATATCATCCAGTTACACTCTAAAAGTATTCTTGACATTCTGCAGCAATTAAGTATCTGAGACATCTTACAGACACTGTCCATGCTTTCTCTGTGATCCTGATACACAGTGGGCAAGCGGACTGCTGCAGTTGCAGGACTTTGTTGCTCCCTGGCAGAACAGAAAAAGAGCAAGAAGTGTTAGAGGATGGTTTCTCGACTCCAGCTGCACTCTTCACTCTGAAGTAAGATCCAGGAGGTGAGCAGGTGATTGTGAAGGAGGATGGCCAGATTGGTGGAATAGTTTTGAGGGTACTGAGAGCCAATGATGCAGGCGACAAGTCTCAATACATAGTGTGATAGTAGCGTATCCCACTCCAGCCAGCATCAGGACGATACAAATCTGTTTTCTCAGTCGTCACTTCTTGCTCTTTGAATGAAGAAAACTTTTCTTCCACATTACTCACCATGTAGGTGAAAGAAGTATGTGTGCTGATGGGCCTTTCAGCAGAAAACTCTCTGTCTGTGGGAATACAGTTCTACCGTCCTTGCTGAAAGCTATACCTTTATGCCTCTTTCCTGCACTGCATCTTTACATGTCACTACTCAAAGCCAGAGATGCCTGCAAGCCTAACACTCTCGGCACACTGTGTGCTCTTCGTAGTTTAGCTGGACTTGGTCATGAAGCAAGCAAATTTACAATAGACAGTTATATAACGAAGTGACGAGTTCACACAGGCAAACAGCTTCGCCTGCTGCCGCTCAAACCACAGGCACCAAAAACAAGTGGCGCAATTCCTGCACTTCTGTACAAAACGATTCTGATTTGGCAGCATCACCTCCACTTTGTGTTCACTGACGTAAGCGGAGAGCTGGTAAAAATGCAAGACATGGTTGAATCAGACACAGGAAACAGAAAAACTTTTGGATGCAAGCTTATAAGCCCCACACAGACTACCATTTTGCTCCTGCGAGCGTATTCAGAACCGCACTTAAGTAAATAGTTCTAAAAGCCATTACAAATGGCGCATGAGCTAGCTAGTACAGCCTATCTCGGGGAAACTCTGTGCTCTCCTGGGTTCAAATAATTCTGTTTGCAATCACCAGAACCATTCCTAGCCTTCACACAGTACAGATACATTCCAGGGTAGGGCGAGGCAAAAGGTTATGAAACTTACTCAGGTGTCATTTATTTCATGAAAGTTTGCTGGTTATTATAATCAAATGTCAATTGTCTGTAATTGTGGCATGCAATGGAAAATCCCTACTTAGGACATGTTCTGCCACTTGCTGGTGAAGTACACTAACCCTCAACAATGAAGCAATACTGTAAAAATAGTTTTGACATGTAAGCAGGTCCAGGAGTGTAATTAACACATTTATTTTTATTTTTTTTTTTTTATGGCTTTGTTGTAAGGAAACCATCCTATATTTTAAAAGAAAGGTTCAATGCCAAATTAAAGAATTTTTCCTACTCAGTTCATTTAGTAACCTAATTACTAATTAATAACACTTTCTGCTTTGATGGCCTCTGTCTTGACTTAACTTCACAAACACAGATGAATCTTGTGGTAATCTTGCAATACACAAATGTATTGGTGGCTGGCAGAGTAAGGATCAGATCACAGAGCACAACTTGAGCTCACCCCAGGTGCTGTTATAAGACAATATTCTCTGATAGGGAGCTAGCATTCAGAACTTCAAAAGTAAGTAATAATTACTTTAATCCAGAGGGGATTATTGTTCTACTTGAGAAGAGAGGAATAAAATTTGGTGTAAGAACTCTGACTGACTGGGTGTTGGGCTGCGTGGGGCAGGGAAGTTCACTCAGTATTTTAATCTTTTTTTTCTTTCCTTTTAAGTGAAGCAAATTAATGGCTTCGATATACATATAATAACCAGACTATGGGGTTACAGAAGTGTGGAAATGGCTTGACAATGCTGAAACTGATGAAGCGAGCTCTTAAGAAAACAGAAAAACTTCCAGTAGCAGACATCTTTTTAGCATAGCAGGTTGTGGAAAATAAAAGCATAATGACAGTTCACATTTGGAAGCTGAGGGTAAAGAAATTCAGATCAGAATCTAACCTCTGGTTCAGCTTATCCATGGATGCAGTAGACCTGCAATCACTTGCAGCTTAAAGTTGGGGCTGACTTTCTTTCTGAAAAGACGATACAGTTCAGATAGTCACTCTGGGCTTGATGCAGAAATCACACTGTGCAGTTCTATGGCTTGTTCTATGCATATGGAAAAATATGACCCATATCTACCCTTAAAATATTGGAATCTTGTGGAAAGAAAAGATTAGTAGTATCTCAGTAGTCAAGCAATCAGGGTAGTTTATGAGAAGATGTACTTGAAGAATTAAGAGGGAAAGGGAGGAATTTCAGCAAGGAATTCGTTAGCATGCCAAGTTGGTCTAATATTGCTCATTAGTGTTTGTATTCTCTTTGCGTTGTATTTTTTTTATAGCTGGGCTACTGTAGATGAAAATACGTGCAAAGAAAATGTGCAAAGCTTCCTTGAGCCTGTACCTGAAGAATGATTACAACTGAAATTATCTGTACTGATTTTAACTTGCACGCATATGATAAATACCCAGATTTTATGCAGGTTTTTAGAAAAGCCAAATTAGGCTGATCTGCAATACTCACTCTAGTGATCATGTCAGCACTTTTAAACACATACACTGTCACTTTCCATAATGAGAAGTGACATGAATCTGAGACCCAGTGGGACTTCTATTTTTTTCCAAGCACTGACTGCATGTTTTCACATGTATATACAGTGAAGAATGGAAATTACGGAACAAACCTGAATAAAGACACTCTTAAAGAAAATGTGTATGAGTATGCACCTATATAAAAATATAATTATACATGCTGGTCATTTTGACAAACCACTTATTTTGCAAAATGACTTAATTCTGGGTATTCAGATTATTAGCAAAAAAGGACTTAATATTGTGTTTATTGATATAATAATACAGTCTTTTATATTTGCTTGTAGAACGGTGCAACAATAATACAAACACTATTCCTAGAGTTAATGTTTTCACAGCTTGAACTATCACATTTTAGCTGTTATATTACAGCTCTCCTCTTTACCATCTGCATCTATTCATTTCTTTGGACTCCTGTGACTTCATTTTAAACAACCCTGACCTTCATTAAATGACTTGGTTAAGGCTGATTTAGGGGCACAACTTCAGTCTTCTTAATATGCACGCCTGTAGGAAAATTGGAGAAATGCTCTGCGAAAACAGCATTCAATTTAGTAGAGAGAAGAACAAAGTATTATGGTTTTGGCACAAATATACAACTCTGCAGTCATAGGATGGAGAATAATTGGTTAGCAGCTCTTCAAAAAAGGATCGCAGAGTTATAATAAACTGCAAGCTGAACTTGAAATAACAGTGCTGGAACTCTGAGCAAGATTAAACACAGGCTGAAATTTTCAGAGAAGACTTTTCAAGAAAAGGTCTTATAATGATATATTTCATACACAGAACACAAAAGTGGTTGAAGTTCAACACCCAGCTGACAAACTGCAAATTATTGTCAGAGGATATTAATGGCCGCAGTTAACAGTTACTGCAAATATATAGGAATAACATGAGAACTCAAGAGAATGTACCCCTGAGTAAAGAGAGACGCTAAGTGACCATAAATGCTTGGTATACTACCAAACTTAAAGGCAAAGTATATTTTGCCACAAAATGGCCCAAGTTATTGAGATGGGAACGTATGTATTGGCTTGCACAGAACTATAAGGATCTGATCCCTGTTGTTGCCCTTGCAGGGCAGACACCTACCTCTCTAATCTGCTTGCTTGGTCTTTGCAAACAGCAGGAGTTCATTGCAGCCACATAACCTGGGGAGGAGAGGCACAGAGCACAGCAACTTCAGGGAATATAGAGAGCAGACAGTATCATTCAGATGTCTAGCGAAGATGCAGATAGAAGCAAATATGAAATTTATGGTTTTCTTCTCTTGAATGGTATGCATCTCTATGCTTAAAGTAGGTTATGTATTTCAATTATTTTTTTATATTATGTGAATAGTTGTATACATTTTTTTTTTAAATGTAAAAAGAAGACAACAATGTTTAGAAAAAGATCAGTTGGCCCACGTTTAGACTGACAACCCAAATTTCACATGCTCCCTCTGGGTCCAAGTTTGCTCAAACAACATTATCAGTATTGTTTTATTTGGGTATGATTTCTGTCCCATTCTCCTAAAGAAAAACAAGTACAATGGGATGCCACAACATGCACTCACAGACACCAAGATCAGTTGCATTAAGTCAACATCCATTCTTTTGAAATATCAGAAATGCCTGCTAATAGTTAACCAAAAAAGTTGCATAAAATGCCAGTATGCATAATTAAAAGCTCTACCGAATGCTTGGCAAAACAGCGGCCATTTCTCACAAAAAGCTATAAATAGAAGCAATATTGAAAAAAACCTACCCAGAGGGTCTTTTTAAATGCCCCATTTTTATATGAAGCTTTATTTATTTATTTGAAACAGTAGGATACAAAATATACCTTACAAAGCTGATTAAACTTCACCATGGGTCACATACCCAGCCGAAGGGGGTTTTTTTGCCTCCCAGATCAGTTCATGTGAATATTACTTTGCAATAACAACTCTGGAAATGATCTAGCAATACCTGGGAGCCAGAGAGCCCTGCAGCAAGAATGGAAACAGTAATATCCTCTCCAAGCAGACCCAAGGATTGTCTGGTGAGATGCCAGTTTTCTGGTGGAAAGTACCCACATTTTTCTGGATCCGCCTGCATCTCCAACCCCTTCTTTCTTCCTGCCCTCTGGCTCCGCAACCCACCTTCTCCCTGGTCCTCCCTCCATAACACTGCCTCCGCCAACACGACTTCAGAGCCTCCCTGGGGAGCGTTTTGGCTGTGCTCTCTGAGGCTCAGTGCTGAGCCGTGGAGAAAGCAGCTCGGGAGCAACTTTTGGGGAGGTGACTAAGCCATGCTCAGCACTGTCAGGGCACCTCAAGGTCCGCTCTGAAAGGGAAAACTGTCTTCTGCATGGGCATGGCACGGACTCGGTGCCCTGCTCCCAACCCTCAAGCTCCACAATTGCTGCCCAGTCAAGGCCAATCCTGCCAGACCAGACGGCGAGGGACCCATACAGGTGCCTGGTTTCACCACGCGAAGAGCCCTGTAGAAACCAATGCAACTTGTTCCTAAGGCATGCTCTCATATGCCCTCCTGAATACTGTTGAGGACACTGCAAGACTGAATCCTAAAAGAGTGAGGATGCAATTTATGACCTAGCAGAGGAAATAATCTCTATATTATATGCATTGCTGGCACTAGCCTGGAAGGAACATTAAAAGAGGGAAGGCTCACTGAACAAAACAGCAAGAGCACTGGGAAGCTACAAAAGTCTTAAAGAAGAATGACAGGCACCAATGGTAATAGAGAACTTGAAGTGAGAGAGGACAACAAACTACATGTGCATTTGCAATGTGATGTGGCTTGGAGAAGAAAAAAAACAAAGATAGCCCAGTACAGTTTTATGCTGTGCATACTGAAACGTTACTTCACGGAACAGACACCAAACAATCTGGGCAAAAGACAATTGCTCAAGTATTGCATTTATCTGGCAATTGCTGCCTTGGAAAAACTGTGGACAAACAGGAAGTTAAAAGGACCCAAGCTTTATATGAGTTTGCCTGACACATGATTTAAAAAAACTGAATCCAAAGTCTAATACTGGGACCTGCCTAGCTCCAAACCCAGCCAAAGTACATACAATGTATGCTTGCTTTCAAGTGCATCTCTGATCTCACTGGGACTTATCATATCGTCAAGGTCAAATACGCGTTGTTGTGCTGTGCTAGGACAGGGCCTGAAACACCAAGGGAAGACAAGGAAGTTTTCTGAAGAATATGTATGAAACCATTACTGTGACTGAAGGAATTCTTTCCACCCCCTGGATTTCTTTTCCAATGCCTCCAGCTAAATTAAAAGCAGAAAGCAGACAAATTTTCATCAACTCCTTCAGCACATTATAATTAGAGCCCATTTCATCATGTTAAACATCCTTTAGTCAAATAAATGCTGATTTGATCTGCAGCATCAACAACAGCAATGAACTGAAGTTACATAGCAATCCTCATGCACTTTGCTTCTAGTTAATATTGTGTGTATTCCCATGACCAGGGCCGAGGCTGTGACCAAGGGGTTCAGAGTGCCACCCCAGCACCTACAGTGCCTGCTGGCTGGGTCACCACACTACCCACCGTTTTTACTTATTAACATTCTCACACTTCCGTACCAAGTAAGTCCCACATAAGTCTCTGAGTGCTGAAAATTAATTACGATAACTCTTCCTTAACTTTTTATTTTTTACTTCTATTTGATACTCTCTAGTAAAGTTTGCTTAGTAAGCTATTAAAGGTATGTTATTTCCAATTTGCTGACATAGTATGCAACCTACAGATACTGAGATCAGAGCTAATAACATTCCCCAACTTTTAAGTCCCTCCATATTGTATGCTTTTAAAATAAACTTGGATAGACAAACCCTTACTGCCTTTGTGTAGAGAATGGTTATTGCACTGATGAACACACTTGTGCAATTGCTAGCTTGATAGGCTATTTATGACAAACCTGATCCTGTAAAGGGTTTGTACAACAAACTCCTCCTGAATACTTTGAAAGTTCACATACAGAACTGCAGGATTTGAGCTATTCTAGATTTTCCCTCTTTTAAATACCTCTAACATACTGTAGGTCTGTGATGGGAACGAAACAATACCATATGAGTGGAGAACAGCAAACATTATTTCTATAGTTAAGAAATGTAAAAGGAGGAATTTGATGTCCATTACAGACCTGTAAGTCTGACTGCTGTTGTATGCAAACACATGGAAGTAGACAGAAAATAGCATAAAATGCAGCTTGGGTTGATTAAAATGTGGCCACGACAGACTGACCACTAATCTTTCTCTGAGAACTGGTTTTCTTGACTTTGGAAGTGTGGCAGATTTGTGTCAAGTCCTCTAAGGCATCTGATATAAAGGCATGTAGGAACTTACTGTTTTAAACTAGAGAACATATAGTTTAGCAGAATTATAAGGTAGGTAAGGAGCTGGCAAAAGGGGCAGTAGCAGTATGCAATGCTGAAAGGGAAAACTGAGAGAGCTCACGAACCTAAAGGAAATTTAAAAGGTTATACAGAGCCTTGAGAACGGGAATAAGAGTAGTAGGAGTAATATTTAGTAGTCCCAAGCACTTGGCAGGTGGCAACAAAGATTTCTGCTGTAAAAGCAGACAGTTGGAAGAAAAAAGAAAAAAAGAAAAAAAGAAAAAAAGAAACAAGAAAAAAGAAACAAGAAAAAAGAAAAAAGAAAAAAGAAAAAAGAAAAAAGAAAAAAGAAAAAAGAAAAAAGAAAAAAGAAAAAAGAAAAAAGAAAAAAGAAAAAAGAAAAAGCAGAGTCTGTACCTACACTATGAGCCAGGGGATTTGCTTGGAGCACTCCACAGCTATAGTCCCCCATCAACTGCTGCTCCTTTCTGGCCTATGCACCTATATTTCCACCCCAAAGAAACAAGTAGAGGGCACTGTAGGCGTGAAAGGATGTGCATTTGGGTGTCTGGACATAAAAGTAGGACGTGTGTTTGGATAAAGCAGCTGAGAAGCATGTTGCCTCACTTTATATTTATGTATGCAGAATGGCGGTGAGCTGCCAGCATGAATGACCACATGTGCCACTGCTGGAATATGAATATGAGCTTTCTGGTCAATCTGCTTCAGAACTGTTTATTGCCTTCACAGTGGTTTGCATTTGTAATTCCAGCTATAAATTACATACCTGAAAGCCTGTTGTTCCAGAGATTAAAGTTAACTGGAAACACCATGGATTTCAACTGTACGTTGAAAGGAATGGTCTTAGTACTGGTTCCAAAGAGCTGCTGCAGCAATCCCCCGGGGCAACCCGCTCCAGGGAGACTCTGCAGGGCTTCAGCCTGGCTCCTTGCAAACTGCTTACTGGGGCTCACACGTGCATTTCAACGGACTTTTTGGGACCAGCTTTAACACTGAACTTCCATGTTCAGGATTGTCTATGTAAGTGGCTGTTGCACAAACAGATTACCAGAGCGTTTGCTGCCACACAGGTTACGTGTGCATACAGCTGTGAGGTGTTGTGCAAGTACTACTGACATGTGCATTTGGCTGTGCAAATGTATAAATTTTATTGGGTTCATCTAAACACAGACAGCTCTAACTGCCAAGTCCTAGAAAAGCTGTACAGGTTAGTACAGTGCAATCCTTGATGGGAACAGGACTGTTCCTTTCCATCTACTGATTGAACAACTACATCTTCAGTTAATACAGGAATAACTAAATGTAACAAGAAAAAAAATGCATAACCTGAGAGAAAATATGAGACTGCATAAAATTTCCTCATCTGTTTCTTCCCAAGCCCATCTCTGATAGGTATCTACACACTGGCCACATGCCAGAATGGGCTACATTGTGAAAGACATGCATTCTTTACATACATTGCATTGCTACATATGGAAAACAAGTTTCCTGCCCTGACTGCTGAAGTCCAGGAAAACCATTTTCTTTTTCCTAAAAATTTATGAAAGTTAAGAAAAGTTATCATGTTTCATAGTGTGGGAAAAAAAACCTCAACAATTTTCTGAATTGGTAAACCAAAAAAAAAAAAAAAAAAAATTGACCACCAACACCCCCATTTCAATTCAATCAAAATATTTGTATTTCCTCATTTCAGTTTTGAATTTTTTGTTTTGTTGTTGCTTTAGGTAGGAGGGAGGTCAAAGGCCAATTTAAATTCACAGTTAAATTATTTTCTGAAAATATTCTAACCTCAGAACTTTTCCAAAACATTCTTTGAATAAGAAAGAAATCAAATCTGAAGATCTCACAAAAGTTAGTCTGGTTTTGACAAACCAGAGTTTGTCTGTTCCTCTTACCCTGAGGAAGAGGCAGTTTATTGAAGAAATTCCAGCCCACGTTATCAATTATGCAAGTCCTGTGCTTTTGCAATACCCATCTCAGTAGTCTGTATCTAGGTGGAGAATAACTAGTGACATGCAATCTTGACCTAATGAGTTTGTCTCCATAGGAAACTATACATCCAACTACACATGCAGATATCACTTCAGTCTATTAATACAATCTGAAACATTTCATTGAATAAATTGAATAAATTGCTGTCATTATCTTTTTGCCTGAAACCTTCTTCTAAAACCAAAATGAAATTACTGAATAAAACACATCCAATTACATATTTTTTTTCTCTCCTAATCTGTCTCTCCATGATTAAGCTAAATCATGTAGGCTTGCCTACAAAGGTTAGCCTTGGGCTCTGTTGTACAGTCACCTCTTCCATGTTTCAACATGTTGAGGGTTTTTTTAAGCTGGGGAAAAAAAACCAAAACAAAACATTGAGCTAGATGGAGTTACTAGGGTTACTGTTTCTTGGCTACTGTTGATATGAAAAAAAGATAAATTGTAATTTGTTAGGGTAAAACTATTCAGCCTAACAGAGGGAAGAAGCTGTGGATGAGCCTATCTAACCCTTCCTCTGTATGAGACTCTGTTAGACTTTATTGTGTTCTGTGTTGGGCTTACCCTGAGTGACATAAGGGTAATAATGGTTCCAACCAAGGTACAAAAGAAAGGTGAGTTAAGCATGTCAGAACCAATTGCTACTAGGACTGCACATATAATAAAAGACTTTTCTCAGAAAATTAATGTGTCAAAAAAAAAATCTAGCTGATGGTCAGCACCAGAAATGCTTTTTCAAAAATCAAAACTACAGAAGAACTTTTGGATGTCCTTGGCCTTTTCATTATCTTTCCACTTCATCCTTTTTTTTCTCCAGTCCTTTCTCTTTTATATCCTTTAATTCCTCTTCAGTCTCTTGCTCCTTCCTAGCCTTCTAATACGTATTGTTCTCCCACCTGAATTCCTAGACAGACCCTTTCTCTTTGATTGTTCTTTCCTTTCCATGCCCTCTACAGCGAAGGTTTGTTTCCCATAAAAAAATGAACAATTCTGATTATTTATGAATCCTGGAGTTTTCAAAATTTCTTAAAATGGTGGCTGGGCTATACCTGAAGCAATATTCATCAGCAGGATATCGTTCTGAAGACTGAGAACTAGACATCCTTCTAGTATTAATTTTTTGTTGTGGCTATTCAGAGTAATTTTTGAGAAAACGTAGAATGGGTTAGATCGCATGGCCAAAACTGTTAAATTACATGAACTGGATGCCCCACCTCATCACAGCTGACTATAAATTGGTGTCTTCAGCAAAAACTCCAGATCAGGAATTCACTAAAATTAGCCACTGGTGGTTGTTCTTGCATGTTTTCCAATTATATGTCATGGGTTTGGACCACCTCTCTTAATAAATTCAGTGGCCTGATGGGCTGAAGCCAGCTATGCAAAAGCTTTCCTGGGCAGAAACGAAGTCAGTCTTCAACATCGAGTGCAATGAAACAGCAGTTTTCAAAAATTTATTTGTTGCGGGGTTTTAGGTGGAACTTTAGTGGTGGGGTTTAGATCATGTTAATGAACATCTGGGAGAAGCAGCCCAAGGCCAGCCTGGATTGGGGATATTTTATCTTTATCAGAAACAGTTGACAGAATTATAATCCTATTCAGTGAGGGCCGAAAACACAGCTCTGAGCCACTTCTGCCTCTCTCAGTTGACAACTTTAATCTATCTTTTATCATCTACCCAAATCAGCTCCTAGAAAGCAGCATCTCACATGCATTTCCATCAATACAGATACAGAAACTTGAAAATTATGGGTACATAAAAGTCCTTAAATAAGTGGTGACACCTTATAGGTGCTGAGCAAGACTAATGTACTTGATTGCATCAGGAGTGATGGATATTAATCTGCAATTCTTGGATTTTTATTTCTTTCCACTAACTACTTACAGCCTGTTCTGAACACTGTGTTGTGCTTTTTACTGCATTGGAAAAAGCTCCTTCAGCACTAACAGCAAGCTTCTGCCACTGTCCACATCTCTCGGGATTTTTAGTGAACCCTGTACTGGCTGCTGCTTCTTGTGCAGTTTTACTAAACCCAAAGATTAGGAGTTTTGTACACCTGTGTTTATCGTGCCATTCATTAGCACAGAACAGAGACTCCCATGGAAATAGAAATCAAACACAGACCCTCCCTTTTTCACTGTGCTTCATGCTGACTCTTCTTGCTGATATCCATGACTTCTCACCCCTTTAATAGCAGGAGAAGGAAACCATTCTCTATCTGTATTTGATGCAAACTATTGCAAAGATCACACAGTAGAAGAGATTATGTATAGTCCAGGTCAATGTTGGTTTTGTATTCACTATGTGCATGCCATTTCCACCATGGATGTTATGTGTACTGGTCTGACTCCACTGTGTCTTGCAAAGGCTGGGAGTTAAGAAACCCTACCTCTGAGATCATGTGAAAGTCCTACAGATTTGAGAACATGCTTTAACCTAAAAGTACAGACTAAATGTACAAGTCAGGCAGATGTGTTAGAAAGCAAAAATAGCTATGGTTGTCACTTCAGCAGCCTGGCACAACATAAATGTTCCCAATGATATGATGCAGTACCAGCTAGCAGCTGTGCATCCCTTCCCTCTACAGCATGGAAGCTCGCTAGTGCAAACAAGAAAGAAGGCCTATGCTACCCAGGGAAGCAGTTGCATTTTGCCAGTAGGATACAACCTGTTTATGTACATCCTACAGGAAAGGAAGAGTTTGCAGGCAAGGGAAACCACTGTACAACTAACCAGGTTTTGCCTATAAGAGTGCCCATTTCCAGTTCATGTATCTGCTTACAGAAAGCCAACAAAAGTCAGCATCTCAAGGAAGGAGTGAAGGGGTGTTTTTGTGGAAGGGTTAGGAAGGATGATGAAGTAGTCCATAGGAGTGAAATATTTGCTGGCCACTTGCACACACTCAGGACCACTCCACAGTAGCAAGCATGCTTTCAGCTTTTATCACGGGCTTCAGTGGAAACTCATCTGGTTTTGTCAATCACAGCTCCATAATGTACAAGGGAGATGATGAATGTACCAAATATTCTGGCCACATTCATACTGATCTTGCTAGCTGCTGGATAATATTTAATGTTATTAAGATGTCCTATATTTTATGTGCATGTGCACTGAGCAAACATGCACTGTGGTGATAACAAGTGGTGTCAAAATATTCTTGCTCCAGTCCTATCCACAAGACTTCTCTCTGTATTTGGTTCTCTGTGTGGCTACTTTTTAGTAAAAGTGCTCTGGGGAACAGGAACTTTCTTTACTTTTGGCAAATATTTTTATAATAATATTTCGGTAATTAAGGACAGAATTCAGTTAATGGCTGTAGCAGGCATTTTAATGTATTCAATCTGCTTTTAAATGTCAGCAGTGACTACACATTTGAAGTTCTGTCGGGCAACTGATTCCATAACCCCCAGCTGTAATTAACCTGCAATCAGGATAAGACAAGTCAAGTAACCTACCAAGATGGATCTTCATGTATGATTAGACACATAAAGCAGAAAACTAATGGTGGCTAGCAATGGCCACTCAAGACCTCAACAG
>VYZV01036448.1:99554-131735 GCA_013401275.1 Pandion haliaetus | reverse complement strand
AGGAGGCTGGAGGAAGTGAGAAGAGAAGCAGTAATTTTCATGTGCCTTTTTATGGGTAGTCATCTCTGTTATGCCCACTGTTAGTGCAATAATGCCTGTTTCATCTTCATGCAATGCAAGACATCTGGAGTCCTGTGAAACTCTGAGAGATAAGTCACTCACACCAGAAGGGCACTCCACTGTTAGTTGTATCTAGCCATATTTAAGGATTGGAACTTCTTTTTCTTCCAAGGGGAGAACAATAAAATGACTTGTTGAATCCTGAATCAAAGGGGAGAGCCACTTTCTGAATCAGTGTTACCACTGCCTCTTCCTGGCAAGTGTCGTGTCTCTATAACCATTTGAGTGCCCCAACACAGAGCCACACATCAAACATTTCTGAGCAGGGAGGATCAGATCACTAAGGAACAATGAATCCAAAAAAACAAGAAGCAGAAAAAAAAATTCAAAGAAGTCACAGTTTATAATAAACACACATTAAAATAAAATGTTTCTGTGCATTTGGGAATAGTGTATCTGAACAATTTCAAATTCAGAAGGCAGAGAATGGGAACAAGAAATTTTCCAAGATGACATAAGAATATGGCAAGTTTACGTGTGCTCTGCCCCCTCCAGAGATCAACATGTGGAATTTTCCTTAAAGCAGGGAAAGAAATCTCCTTTATTTTGCCTCTTTTGATTCTGTCCCTTATATCCTACTGTTCTAAGGAAATGTCACCCTGTCAAGCTCTATGAAATACCTGATATTGTTCTTCCAGTTGGGAATGGATAGCATTTTCATAGAATTTCAGCTGCCACAATACTTGATTACTACAACACATAACTGTTGAAGGGAGTGAGCTGGAAAGTATAGAAGTTTCCAGCTAAAACACTGAACAAAAAAAATCACCACAACTGGCTTAGATTGGTGTCCATTTTTATTATAACACCCTACGTTTGTTCCATTTTATGTATCCAATTTTATCTTTCCAACTGGAAAACTTCAAAAGAAAAAATAGCTTTTGTGGAAATTTTTATTTATCAGTAATGCCCAATTTCACTGATTAACAAAAAAGTGACAACATTAATTGTCACAAACTGCCAAACCCTGTGATGAAGGTACATAGTGTCCTAAACTCTGTTAGGCACCTCACTACCAATGACATCTACAGGTATGAAGCCCTTCTTGGGTTCTGTTGCTCATGCCCTTCAGGAGAGCTGAGTGGAACAGGTTAGGTGCCATGATGTTCCTGTGACTGCAATACAACCATGCCAGTGCACAAATGTTAAGATATTTTTTACCTTTCTAAAGATTAGGGACTTGTGATTCCTATGGCTTAGTGAGTCAGAGAAGATCAAATTCAAGTTTTATACCTAAAGGTTTAGCTAAACAGTGGTTTAGTTTAAAAGGCTCTTTTACAACTGCAAATTAGTGAACTGCCTGCAGGAAACCCTCAGGTGACATTTTATTTTATGCTGGAGTTCAGACTAGAAAGTCATAAAGTTCCCTTCTGGCCTCCCTCTGTATAGTAATCAGTGAATCCTGGGCTGGCCCTATTCACTAAGCTTTGCTCATTATTTCCTTTTGAATCAGGCTTCCAAATTTGCCTTGCAAACCACTCCTACTAAATCTTCTCCCTACACCTGGAGCAGAGGGCCCAGATGTAGAAATGAATGTTTTCACTTAGGCAGGTTTCTTTCAAGGAGGATTAATTTTCAAGAACTGACTGTGAAAAAGACAGTTGCTGATGTAGCTTATCATAACAGTGTGTCACAAGTCTGTGTATTGTTGGGCAGGGATTACCAATTTAAACTGGGATTTTTTTGGAAGTTGGCCCTGGAATGATTACCTGCCTTGCAAGGTTCTAGTTTTGATAATTGGCTTGTGATCATCACTGGCACAAGTTTCTCAGGGGATTGAAATTTCAGCAGTACTGCAGGGAGAACTCATACAAACATTTGATAGGCTGGAGAGGCATGTGGTAAGAAGAAGCCAAAGGATGCAAGACAATCTGGAAATGCAACACCATTTGGAAATGGAGGAGCCGCAAGAAAAAAGAATGAAAATGTCCATTTATCCAATCATATGATATGCACCATGACACCCACTTTTTTCTCTCTGCTTTCTTCCAGCCTTTCACACTCCTCTTAAAAACAAGAAAACACCACCACTGTCATCTTCTCTAACACCCTTCATCATAGTCCTAAATATTTTAATATATGCATAAATGCAGAGGAAATCTTTGTTGTATCCATTTCATAGGCAGAGTTCACATGCTCTATTTCCCTATCTGCTTCTTTGAACTTTTTTTCTGCATGATCTGCTTCTCTCTGATACGAAGGTTTCTTGCACAACCATGTCTTCCTTTAGAAATATACCCCTATTTGTAGGCATTCTTTCTCATCCTTTTTCTGCAGTTACCCCTCTCATAGTCAAGCTCTGCAAGATGTTTCTTCCCTCTGGGCTTGGTATTTATTTACCCCTTCTCAGAGGTAGAAATTATTTCATCATCCTTGAATGCAGGACACTAGGCACATGTAGACATGAGAGCTATGCTGCTTCTTATGGGAAAGTATTGCCAGATTGCTGACTTCATCTCATGGTCCTCTCTAACAGAGACTAATGCAGCCAATATGCTAAAATCATAGTGATTTTTCAATAGTTCTCATCTAATTTGAATTCTCCTGAAAGACACATTCCTAACCTAAAGTAACAAAAGACAGTCCTGAATATGAGAGACAAGAGAATTTCCCTCAACCCCAGACCCCATCCCATCATTCAGAAGGAGCTTTCCTGCTACTGCAGATGTTTTGTGCTTTAATATAAAATAACTTTTTTTTTTTTAATAAAGAACCTTCTCCTCATACCTGCACTTCCATGAACCTTGAACAAGATGCTTTCTATAAGAATCAGCTAGGCTTTTCAAGCCCTGCCATCAGGAGAGTAATGCCAGATCGTGGGAAGATGGACTCAGATTTGCAGGACCAATTCATGTCACTCAAGAAAGTTCTGCAGGCATCAGCCATTGCCTTTCTCTGCTGTCTGTAAATTTCCCAAGTCATCAAGGCTGGTCTCATTTTCTTAATAATATGGAGCCGTTACAGCAGGCAAAAAGCTCTTCCTCCATTGAGCTGCTTATATGTCTTTTACTTTATTTTACTAACAAACCAAGAAGGGAAACAAACTGAGAAAATGAGAATTCCTTCATGTGAAGACATCTGAAACCAAAAAAATCTATAGAAACCAGCTACCTCTATTTTAAGGTCACAAAATACTCAGGACCGTAGATTACATGCTTCACACTTCTCTGTGCCAGCTCTTAAATTCTGGAATATCAACAAGATTAGATAAAATTGATTTAAAACAAGCAAACAAAAAAACCAACACCACTTTGTATTCACATTTTAACCACAAGTCAACCTTAAAACCACTCCTGTTTTCTAGCCTGTACCTATCACATAGGAAAATAACTAATCTCCAGAGAATTGGAATAATGGCTCCTTTTATTTTTAGCATGTTTTGGTACCACTTTTGTCTGACGGGAAACCACCGGGGAATTAATTTTTCAGAGATTCATCCATAGCAGGGTTGTGGGGGAGGGAGTGCAGTGTGAAGAAGCATCTGATTCCGCTTCATTATCGAGTTTATGGCTTCCATGCACTGCTGGAGGACTATGTGGCTATGGAGGATAAACAACACTATTCTAGAGTTCAGTTCACTGCTGGACATCTCAGCCATGAAGGCTACATAAAAAGCAATGTTAAACAGAACTGCGCTGCAATATGCCCATCTACTCAATTACAGCAAAAATCAGAGGACACTCCACCCACATGCTGCCAGAGATACTAACCAGACGTAACACGCTGAACTGCAAGTTTAAATTGGGTTATCTGGGGAGAAGTCTGGACAGCTCTTCCATGTTGGCTAAATAGTTCATTACAAGAGCAAAGAGTTAGATTGGTTTTCCCCTGGGAAATCATGCCTTGCGATACCCTCCGACACTGAAGATATACAGTAGCCTAACCCAATGCTGGTTACAGAAAACCAGCCCTATGGAGCAGAATTTCAAAGAGCTCATCATATGCTTCTGTCAACTACTTGCCAACTATGTTGCACGTGGACAACCTAATTAAATTCAATCAAGCAGCCTTGCAGGTGCAACCAGGGCAGAGACCTCTTCTACTGGGATTTGCGCTCTTGGGATTTGTACTGCGTCTGCCCCCAGTCAAGCCCAGGATTTGGATTCAACATCTTCCATAAGCAGCGTATGCACACACCACAAGATGCAAGAGAACAAGTCATGAGTAGTATTACTTTTTTTTTTTTTAAAGAAAGTTCACCTGATGGGCACTACTTTTCCCAATGAAGTAACACCTTGCAGGTATGCTGACTTTGGTAAGCATAGAAAAGCAGAGCTGGATGGCAACCCAAACTGAGCAGCAGACTATGGAACCGTTATTCACCATCTGATAGCAATGAATAGGCATAGGTGCCTCTGCAAGTGCTCACCTAGCCACATAAGCATTCTACAATTGCTTCTAAATATAAAGGATAAAGCCTTTTACCTCCTTTTAGCCTTTTCCCATGGCCAACATTACTGTTCTGTAATAACTCATCTCTGAGTAACAAAGTAAACAACATTACAAAATAATTTCTAAAGCCAAATATCTGATAAAGATGATTAATGCCTCATGAAATACCCAAGTCATATTTGCAATAATTGCAATATCTGAGATGGATAAGAGGAGAGAATTATAGGATTTGCTGTAAGGCTGAATTATCTACAGGAAGTTCATGTGAATGTCACGTTACCATCTAACTCACTGGTACCTGCCAGGCATACTCCTTAACCCCTGTTTTGTTTGTTTTCTGGATTTTAGAAATAGAACATATAGAGTTCTGAGATAGATTTTGTAAAGCTACCTTCAAAAATACCCTCATTCTTGAGAGAAACTATATCACTCTAGAAACTACTGCACAAATATAGGAATCTCCCCCTCATGAACAGAGTTTTGGGGTATTCTTGAATTGTTGCCCAAGACTAAGTTTGCCAGGAAGTACAGCTTTCTTCCAAAGAAAAATGATGTATTTCTTATTCTGAGTAAGTTACATGGGTATGTTCTGTAGTTTCCCAACACAATAAAAACCTAAATGCTTGGCACATGCTTTGGGAGAAAGAAGACTGAAAGGTACCATCTTAGAGGGCTTCAACCATTTTCCATTATATAGTCCACAGACTACAAAGATAATTATGGATTACTTCCTTTTTTTCCTATGATGGGATAAAGAAGCTCTTCTCCAGTTTATAATCATAGACTGTCTCAGTAGCTAGTTAACGCACAATACGATAACATTTGATGAAAGGAGAATAGGAAAGAAAAGTTACTATTGTTGGCAGCCACCTACTTCAGAGTTCTCATATTTATTCATGTAAAATTATCTATTACATCATTTTGTTAATAATGACTGAATGCTTTGTAAGGATTGTTACAAGCTAAATTCACAACTGGAGTTGTTCTGACTGGACACAACTTAGCTGTTTTGTTTTGCTTTCACAATGCCTTAAGGTTCTCTCTTATAATCAGTCACTTCTCTTGTGCTAATGAAAAGTCTTGCTGCAAATAATCCAACTTAATTATTATTTTATGACCACACCTATACCCCCCAGCCCCAAATTGCACCAACACGAACACTGGTGGCAAACAAGCACAAACAGGGCATGAAAAAGGTCAAAGAAAATTTGTTTTCAGGTTTAAAAGAGTATCCCTGTAAAACTCTTTCCAGCACCTGCTGAGTCCTTATAGCCCCTAGAATTTTCTGTACTCCTGCAAACCGCTCGTTTCACATGGAGAGGCAAGGAAGAAATATCTGGAAGAGGAAAGCTGGCAATGAGGAAGATCCTCCTTCAGCTATTTTCACCCATCATGTGAAACTCCAGGCTCCCTTTAAAAGTCACAGTGCAACGGGGGAAGAACACGGGCAGACATTTCCCTCCATTTCTAGTGCAAACAAGCAGAAACAGAGAAATGCCTTGCAGGTCTAACTGAGCACAGATGGGTGGGTAGGGGATATGGCTGAGCCACCATACATTATTTTGCACAAGTTAGTCCTTTGTAGGAGGCTGCACAGTTGCCTTTTTCTTAAGATGTGCTTCAGTATCTAGAGCCACTTGCAGCTATCACCAAAGAGCCTGGCATTTTAGCACATTCAGACTTTTATCCAGACTTTTTTTACCCACCAGAAGACTCAGTAATTAAAGGAGACACACCCACTTGAGCCCTTTTCTGGGCAATTATAAAATCCTGGAGCAGGCAATGGAGCATGCCTTGCTTCAAAGGCTGAACACGGAGGGCAAAGCAGAGTTGCCAGTGCTTCTTGCCCTAGCCAGAACCATCCACAAGCGCTGTGGCAGGAGACATGACAGAAGTGGCATGGCCTTCATCTGCTCCTTTGGTGTTCCTCTCATTGATTCTCCAGAATGCTCTTGAATAAATCCCCCTTCCTCCCTTGTTAGCAAAGAGGGAAGCTGATCTGCAAACAGTTTAGTCATGATCACCAGTGCAATTACACAGTGCTTGTTGAACTGAAGGGAACCTTTTGTTACCCACACCCAATCAGATATTATACTACCCCGCTCTATAACTACATGCATATTGGAAGTACTTCTCAAGAGTGACAATTTTGCTAACAAACGCTTGTTTTCTAATGTTCCTTTGTCCTAGCAAGCACAAAAACCTGCAGTAAATGAAAGACTTTGGAAATTATCATCTTTCTTTTATTTACAAAGCACAAGTAAACTCATGTGTGTCAGGAATAAATGGAAATCAGCCTCCAGCCTTCACAAATGAATAATCATGTGTAGAAAACATAGTGTTTTTGTTAAAAATAAAGATGTAATTTGCAATTAACTAAGGAACAAGAACTACTTTTTCTAGAGCCATTCTAATGAGGTTTTAAAAACTGGCATATTCTGATCTCATCTGTTTCCCTATGGGCAGAGAAGCCAATCTTGAGCTTTCCTGTTGCAGATCAAAGTGACGGCTACAAATGTTAGTAAAACAAAGTCTCCCCTAGTATCAGGCAAAACAGGATAAAAAGCAAACAAGCAAGAAATTCAGCACAAGGATATAGGACAAAATGGGAGAGTATGTCTTCCATCCCAAGAAAGCTGGACATCTACTAAGTCTTGGATTTCAAAAAATACAACATTATTATGATAGCAGGCTAGTTACCATATATGTGTCAACTCTCTGGGGAATCCAATTTTTATTTTTCTTCCTGTTCAAGGACAGTTGTTCATATATTTATTTGCACTGCCATAACGCGGAGGTGCAGGCTGTGATCAGAGGTCCATTGTGTAAGGTGCTGTACACACAGTTTATCAAAACAGCCTCCGCTTCAGAGAGCCTCCAGTCTAAACAGGGAAATTCTAGAAGTCCCGAGGGGAAACAAATGCTTGTAAGACTTCTAAGAGAGAATCAGAAAGTCTTTGGAAAAGCATCTTTGGGTAGCATTTCAGACTAAACGGAAATATTGATGTTCTAATTTCAGTGATATATTTCCTTGGGTTTGTGTCATTAGGAGTCTTCCCTGGATTTTCTCAGCAATTACATCAAAACAGTTTCAGATAATAAAATTTAACTGAGGCTTAAAGTTGTGCCCATAGCAAAACTTAACCAGAGTGCCTTTCTATCAGAGAATTCGTTGTTTAATTAATCCTCACAATTCCTCCTCAAACATCAGGTGCCAGAAATTCCTCGGTTACTCCTCATCTGCAAACATTTCAAACTCTAACTCCCACCACTACTTGTTCCATCTTTCCTGGAGACCAAGGAAACTTGGAAAAACGAGAAACCTTGTCCACGTGAGTGACTGTCACATGGGGGAGAGAGTAATAAAACATTCTGAAGATAAAACCACTGGAGTATTTTCAAAATTAAGGCCTGAAATATCTTGAGAAGGACACCTTGAATAACCTTTTCAAAGAAAATGATGCCCAGCTGTGTTTATGTAATAAAAATGAGCAAAAGAACAAAACTAGGTGTGTTCTTACACATATTATCTTGCATCCATTTAGAGACAAAATGGCTACAGATAAGGCGCAACGAAATGTCACCCTCTAAACATAAATATGCACTGGAGAGAGGAGTGTGGGTATTTTAAGGAGAAAAGAAATAAATGGTAGACAGGACAAAGAGTACAAGGAAATCTGCATTACTGAGAGTGCCACTACTTGAGGACAGTTTCTCCTTCTCTCTTCTAGAAAACATAAGGACCAAAAGGGGAACAGAAAAACTCAAGGGTAATGCCAAGATGATGCTTACCTTCATGTTCATACGTAATCAACAGTATCTTGAAGCCTTTGTCTTTGAATCTCTTCTCTTTACTCAGTAGAGGTGCAATCCCTTTGATCTCTGCATGGACTTCAGGATTCGCCAGGAGTCTAAAAAAAGAGACGTTGATAGACTGAAAATACGCTTGCTCTTGGGCTGTGTTGTTGGAGTTTCATCACTTAAATGTGATTTCTGCTAAAGTTACTGTAGCTGTGCATTACATTTCTGCTCTACATGTTGGCAAGAAGTGGAGATCTTATAAGGAGTATTACTTTTGCTGGATGTGCTGGATGACAAGGTGGGAAAGAGGACAGAGTGAAAGAGAAGCACATTTGTCATTGGTTATCCAGACCAAGCAGCATCCTCTCAGCCTTGTATTGTGAACATAAGTAATACACATTTATATTTCTATAGAAATACTGCTGCTAGATCAGTGGACAAAATTCTGATATGGAAATTTGTTGAATTGTTGGAATTTAAGGGAGAACAAATTGTTAAAGAATTCACAGGCAGTACTTAACTGATAGAAGATGTAAAGTAAATGCTAGCCATTTTACCACTTATGTAGTTGTTAGGTTCTGCTCTTGTATTTTAACAGTTGAACACAGCAAAACTACTTCACTGAAGTCAGATTACAAGTGTAAGTGTTGTTTTTCTTTTAAATGAAAAATGGCATAATCTACTTTTGCACTGGTAGCTGTTAATAACACCATGAAGAATTTCTTTTTTTTGTACACCATCTTCTGAGTTGAAAAAAGTGTTAATCCCTGCTAGATCTGGACAAGCTAATTTTGTAAAAAGCAGAAAATGCCTCGTTTAGTAAAGGGACTTTTGTTCTGAAGCTTTCAAATCTCCTGTTTGCCTTCCTGTCAATCACTGAAGTGAATCAACCTTTTAGTGGAAGCAACTTCATCTAATCTTGGTGGGAAAAACCCAGTGTAAGAAAAGCTAGTTCAGCAGTATGGTGGACCAACATGCTGTGTTGCAGGCAGGAGATCCTAAATTCTTTACTTAACAAATGACCCTAAAAAATACATAGAGGTGAAGAGCAAGGCGAGAAGACAGCCCAAATGTATTTGAGAGAAACTACAAGTCAAGGACTGAATAGTAGGCAGGCTGACAAAGCAACCTGGCCAACTTCCTCACTGCCAGCTTCAGGTAGCCTTCCATTTCCAAGAAAGGAGGAGACTGCAGAGTTATTGGACAAAATCTGCTAAAGCATTGTCATGTCGGTGTTTTCAGAAGTTTTGCCAACAACAAACTCCTAGACTGTAAGAGTTTTACCTAACATAGATGCAATATTCCTTCAAACCAGTTGCTGAGCCCTTGTGTGGTTGAAGTTATTCTTAAACCAGAGGTTTTGGGGGGCTTTTTTATTTTTGTCTTGGTTTTGGGGTTTTTTTTAACTTGAACTCTGAATAGCAAATCAAGTCTAAAATACGCTGAGTGCTTAAGCTATTTCTATTCAAGTGGGGCTAGATGTTTGTCTACAAATTTGATCTGGAGCAACAAATTACTGAAATTTTTAAAATCACTGGAAAAACAACTGATATTTTAACAAAGCACTGAAGAGTTGAAAACCTGGAATTTCCTTGTTGTAGTCTCTTATTACTTCACCACTCTTCATCTGACCATGTTATTTCTCCCTGTAGCATTAACTGGATCTACTGTAAAATCTATACAGTAGACAGAGAGGTTCCTGTGCTTTGGATCAGGTATTTTCATCTAGGATATTTTTTCTCTCTAGTGAAGTCTTAAGGCTTTGAAGAACATGCAGCCTTTGTTATGACTCACGCAGGAATAAACTTCAACTCTAAGTTCACTAAATTAAACCTGTTATTGCCAAGGACCACAATGAAGAGAGATATTTATTCAATATGCTTTCCACTAGGGCCAAGGACTAAGGTCATGGTTTATGGTTGCTTCTTATGTAATAAACATCAAATGGGAGATGCAAAAGGATTCCATTTTAAGACAGAGTTAAAATGAGCTATTTAATATACTAAAAGCTAGTGTGTACTGTATTGCAAGTCCACAATGTTCCACAATGTCAATTGCTGCCTATGCCATTAAAGAAATTAAATGGATTGAGTTTCAAAAATAACCTGTGAGCTACTGAGAAATTATTTCTGCAGCCCCTCAAGATGAACTGCCTATTAGAGCTGCATGGCAGACAAGGTTAGCGTGAAACTCTCCCTTGGTTGCATGCTGGATGGGAACATGCACCTCAAGCCTTCCAGCCTAAGTATGAGGTTCTCATGAGCTTGAGCCACCAAGTGAAGCTCTGCACTTCCTCCAGCTTCACACAAAGACCACATAATACCACAATTTTACGTTCTCCAAGTACCCACAAGTCAGGATGGCTGCAAAACTGGCCTAAGTTTATGCAAAAGATGCATGAATATTGCAGACAAGTTAAGACTGCTCACGGCTTTTAGTCTGCATAGAAATAAACTATTATCTGCCCAGCTACAGATGATGGCAAAAATTTCCCACCTGCACATTTCCTGCATATTTTCTTCTTGTTCTGGTATTTCTTAGCCTATTATGTGGTAATCAATTACCACCACCAGGGAGATAAAACAGCTCAGACACTTTCCTGGCAAGTATGGGAGAATTACAGGGATAATTAATTAATGTTATAATATGCAAATAAAAGATATTGCTTTACAGCTGGAATTTTTCATAGCATTGTATAATTATACAAAGGCATCATCTCTGATTCAGGAAGTCTCACAACCACAAATCACAGGAGGCTGGAAGAGCATCATTGCTTCCTTGCCCTATCCGTACACTCTTTCCTTAGGCACCGACATTTAATCCCTTTGGAGACAGGATTCAAGGCTAGAAGAACCCATAGTCTGGCTTGGTAGAGCCATTCTTTTGTGTAAGCAAGCACAACTTCAGAAGGACATTTTTACACTGTTTACTTTCTCTTCTCCAAATATATGTCCTGTTAGATTGCTCTTCCATTAGGTGTACAACATGAAAGTGGAATCAGGGCTAGGGGAAAGGTATCTGAACAGGGAACTCAATCCCACCAGATCATACACAGCCAAGATCTTGATTCTAGTAACAGCTGAGTTCAGTTCCAGGAAAAATGACAGCATGGATACTGTGACAAAAAACAGCCTTAAGATCCCATTATGAAGTCAAAAATGAAGGAACCCAAAATAGCATAGGTGGGAAGGAAAACTGGGCACTGTCCTAGTCTTGAGATTTTTTTTTTTAAATATTTAATTACCTCCTCCACATAAAAGTTTCAGGCATTTTAGAATAACAATGCACCAAGAAATAAAGATGCTTGCTATTCAATGTTTTCAACTTCTGGGCAAACTGGTGTCTGACAGGAGTCAGGTCTTTAAAGAAGTAACCAGTTCCTCCAATGGGTCACCTTTTCCTCTCCATCAGCTACCACTGTCACTCCACCTACTGGCTTGGAGTCTGTATTTTTCTGCAAGTACCAGTTCCTGCAATCTCTACCATTTCACATCAGCAAGTCTGTGCCTAACAACTAGTTTAAAAAAAATCCTCCAATTTTAAGAGAAAGAATGGTATCTTTTTTGCTTTGATAAAAATTTTTAATCACCTCTCTATTTAAAAAAAAAAAGGCTAAAAAAAGAACAGAAGCCTGGTGAACAAAACTACAGACTTGTGTCTCACAGCCAGTTACCATTGGTTTGTATCCAGGCTTTGAAGAATGGTTTTCCCATGGTCCTATCTCTCAGAAAGTCTCTCTTCCATGTTTATTACAGGTGCCTAATAAAAGAAGAGTGTGTGATGGTACCTTTCCCCATGACAAACCTATTTTCTCCTCTGCACATTTATTTTAGAAAAGTTGTAGGAACTTATTATCTTTGAAAATTCTACTACTCCACCAAATTTAGCTAAAACAAAACAATGAGTTCAAAAGTTCCCAGGAGGGTTGTTCAGATGGACAGACACACTCAAGTCTACAAATACACAGGCAGTAGTTTTGGCTCATTTCTCTAGGAAACCCAGAAAGAGAAGAAACCCATGCTCAAAGATAGGCTGAAACTCCTTTCCTAAATTGAGCTGAGAGGATCGAATGGCCGGGCCATTAGAGAAGAGGTGGCACAAGGTTTACGTTACCCAGCGTGTAATGGCATTTGACCTACTGCTTAGCTAGAGCACCAGCCCTACCGCCAGCAGGAGCAACAACCAGGAAACAAGCAGGTGGGAGGAGACAGAGAACAAAAGGAAAGAAAAGAAAAAAAAGAAAAAAAAAAAGCTTTGCTAGCAGATCTGGTTGATTGATGTGATTAATTGCCACCCACACAGGTAGGTGTTGCTGCTGTTTATTTAGCACTTTGCCAGCGAACAAATGGTTGGGATTCCTTCTGGTTGCTCCATAGACTTTGTCTACCTGGAAGTCAAAACCAGTTGTATCTTATGCATCACCACTGACTAAACAAAACATCAGGAGTGTAAGATAAACAATCCTAAGCAGCTGAATGGCACGGACACTGCATGCTCTCCCCACCTGCCAGGGAGCCATGGGCGGGGGGATCCAGCCAGCTCTCTTACAAAGCTCCTTCTCTTCTGGTATACCTCCTTCCTCAGAAAGATGCTAGTATAGCACTAAGAGACTCATAGCTATGTATACTCTTGGAACCTTGTGGGCTTGAAGATTTAAAAGCATCTGCTTCATGTGCTGTTATGGTTGGCAAAGGCAAAGCGAGGCAGCAGGGAGCAAATGGGGGGTGGGAAATTACATATCAGGACTGTTCTACTGGGGAAGGAAAAGTAGATTCAAAAACATACAGATCATGCAAAAGATGCTTAGAGCAGGAACTGCTTTGCTTTTGTTTTTTGGTTCTGTACTTACACATACTGCTCCGACTGAGTTTAATAGGAACTGCTGCCTTTACAAAGAATAGTTAAAAAGGAAGACTGTAAAATATTCTAACTTAGAATAAACATACGCATTTTCATCCCACAAAGGAGATTTCGAAAAACCTTTTCCAACTTTAGTCACATCTGAGAAGTATATTTGGAATACATCTGTGTGAGTGTGCATAGGTTGAATGACTCTTCTCTTTTACCCACTGGCATATGTAAAGATAAGTTACAGCTCCTCTGTCAATTAGAGCAGTTAGCATTTCAAGTATGGGTAATCTTTATAGCAATCTGATTTATTCTCACCAGTTTCCACATATTAAACATAGCAACAGCATGCACCAAGGAAACAGTAATAGCTAGAGACATGTCAAACATTTTTCTAAGGTTTCATTTTCAGTCTAGCTAGCTACATGTTTTCATCATGTCAGGACTTCCCAACTTCTCACCAAGTCTGTGAACACATATCTCCTTTAGTAACATGCATAGCTCCCTGTTTATTCTCAAGAAGCAATACGCATATAGATACTTGGCTAGTGCAAAAGAAAAATCTAGACTATAGGAAAACATACTTTCAGTCAACAGTCAATGCCTTAGAAGAGAGAAGACGTGGGAGAAAAAGAGGTAAGTTGATCAGAAGATCTGTTAAAAAAGAAAAGCCATGGACAGAGCTTGTAGCACTTTCTGTCATGCTGCTTCAGTTTTATCTTGGCCAGGGAACATACTGAGTGTGGCTTTCCCAGCTGAAAATAGGTGTCTATTGTTTTCACTCTTGGTAAAAAGCCAATTAGCTGTCAAATGGGATCATCACAAAATTGTTAAGTGTGCATGGCAAAGCAAAAAATACTTTACTTGCATGTTCATTTTGTCAGAAACAACTTACAATGCAAGAATTTCCAGCGAGCATGGGGTGAGGGGTATATCCTTGTTCATAGGGCAATCAAGATGCAAACTTTCCTGTTAAGCTAAGCTTGAGCTCATGAGGACAATGGGTGAAGATTTATAGAAGACTGGTCTGTAACACCCAGAATAGGCATTACACAGAATGTTTTAAATACTACAGAACTCCTCTTACATAATTACACCATCTCTAGATCAGATGCATAGCACCTGGGATCAAACTTAGTCAGATGCTGAGATTTTTCTTTTTCTTCTCAGTGTTATTTGCAGAAGACATAAAGAAAACTGCATTGTCACAGGTGCATGAAGCCAAAGTTGCACAATACCAGAAAGGATAAATCTGCAGTAACACTGACCAGCAACAACAGATTTGAGATATATCACATGCCTGTTTCCACCTATTAGCATTGCATCATTCTTTCAGTATGTAATTAGCACTGCTTACCTGTCTTAGCCAATATCTCTCTGCTTAATATGTGGCATTAAAACTAATCACCCAGGCATCGCAAACGCCACATTTCCAGTTCAGGGATATACACAGCCCAACCACTGCATCCTTCATACCAGCCAAAATGACCATCAGCAGAACAGTTTTCAGTAAGAACACTCACAGTACCTCCAAGCCTAATGAGCAGCTGTTGGGGCAGGGGTTCCCTGGCTGCCCTTGGAGTCCAGCTGAGCAAGCTCAGGTGTGGCAATGTCCAGCCAGCCAAGACCTATCATCCCTGGGGCCTTTGAGACTGGTCATTGCATGTGTGCAGTACAGTGAAGGATGATGAACAGCATAAATTCTTAATCACTTGCTTTGCCAGGCCACAGCAAAGCTAACCATTAGCATCAGAGACGATGGCTACTGAAGGCATAGGAGCTCTGGGCTACCTGTGTAAATAGATCACCAAAAGGTTAGCCAAGGCCAGTGAACATTGTGGTCTACCAGCTTGCCGTGGTTTAAACCCAGTAGGCAGCTCAGCCCCACACGGCCGCAGCGGAATTTTGGAGAGAAGCAGAAGGGTAAAAGGGCAAGAACTCATGGTTTGAGATAAAGGCAAGTTAATAGGTAAAGCAAAAGCTGCATGCACAAGCAAAGCAAACTATGAAATTAATTCACTATTTCCCATCAGCCACCTCCAGAAAAGAGGGCTCCATCGTGCATAACAGGTAACACCTGGGAAGACAAATGCCATAACTCTGAATGTCCCCCCCCCACCTTCCTCCTTTCCCACAGCTTTTACTGTTGGGCATGGTATCATATGGTCTGGAATATCCCTTTGGTCAGTTGGGGTCAGCTGTCCCAGCTGTGTCCCCTCCCAACTTCTTGTGTACCCCCAGCCTGCTCACTTGTGGGGTGAGAAGCAGAAGAGGCCTTGATGCTGTGTAAGCACTTCTCAGCAGTAATGAAAACATCACTGTGTTATTCAGACTGTTTTCATCACAAATCCAAAACAGAACACCGTGCAAGCTACTATGAACCAAATTAATTCTATCCAGCCAAAATAAGTGCATAGCTGAAGAACAGAATTCACAAAGACCATGCAATTTGCTCATGATGAATAGAAAAACCCATCAAACCTAGATCTGATTCTTCCACTCCAGTGTTATATATATCACACCACAGATAAACACCTCTTACATCTATAGCATCTACTTTTGTTCCTAGCCAGACTTTCATTTCCTAAGACCACCATGTCTGTATAAGGCTACACCTGCCCTACTAAACCCTTGGTAGGCCCAAACTCTTCCCCTGTTCACTGAGCTGGTGTGCCCGCTGATGAGGCAGAACGCCCTGGGTGAGATGAACATACTTTAGATTTTCTATTCAGCCACAACCGTGGGCACTGCGGAATCAGGCCCTTCCACCAAGGCAACAACAAATCCCTGTGAATGTTGATGGAAGGAAGAACTAGCACAGTAAGGGCTTGTTCTTACTACAGGTACTGTACATGAAATTAGGATGAGGGATACTCCACCTCCTGGCCAGGCTTGGCCGGAGATACCCAAACCAAATGATCTTTTCCTTGTATACATCTCTTTTATGTTTACCACAAGCATATGTGACACATGTGTTTACATTCTCTTTACAGTGGTAGGTACCATGTCTAATGCTCCGCTCCCACCATGAACACAGCTGAATGTGTATAATACACAAGGCATGCCATCCAAGTTTATTTTCTATTACTTAAGAGGATGTTTTCCCCCTGAGGCACAGTTTCTGTTTAGCTTGTTTAGATGCCACAAATCCAAACCCTTGGAAAAAAAAAAAAAGAAAAAAGGTATAGTTGAAGAGCATAAAAAAAGCACTGTGAAAGACTGCCCCTGGGAGGGAGCAGATGCATTGCAATTTTAAAAATTAAAACTCCTGCAACCAGTTTGCCAGTTCCTTTGATGATGAAAGCAAATTTCATTAAAGTGACAGCAGTCGATTTCCTGCCACTGCACCAATGTCTTCCTGCAAAGCAAGGCCAATAAATAAGTATATATTTAAAGGCAAACGGAATCAACATGCCGATACAGCATTAAGAAAGGCATCGGGAGCCTCTGCCTCCCCTTCCACAAACATTCTTGTGTCAAGGCTTCCTTCCTGCAGCAGGCTCACCTTCACTAATATCTTCCTGCCTTTGCTTTTCTCCCAACAGCAGGTCAGAGGAAGGGACAGTCTCCTCTAGTGCGGTGGGTTACTTGCTCTCATGTACCAAAATAGTAACTTGTTCAACTGACACAAAAGAAAGAAAACATCCTCGCATCCTGTCCTGCTGCCAGCTTTCAAAAGGTAATTAAACATCCCCCTTTTTCAAAGGGCAGAATTCTCCAGGATCATGGTGTTTGAGCTCTGATGTTGTCACACAACGGGGGGTTGCTTAAGCTTTGACTGACCTTTCCAAAGACCTACAAGCAATTTAATGGGAGCCCTCCTTAGTGGTGACAGAAACGTCCCATTATCTGCTTCCTATTGTCTAGATTGCTTGGGGTAATGGGGAACTTGAATTCTCATAGTCACGAGGACAAAACCAAACCGCTTCAGGCAGATTCACATTCTTCCGTATCCAGTGCAAAGAGAAGTTTTTCTGTGCAAAACATAGTGACATCTTGATCATGTAAATTTTATTTCCCCCATTCTGTTCCCTTTGCCTGCTGTTTCTTTCTCATGCTCAATAAATTGTAATAACTAAGTGCTATAAAGATCCAATCCCACTCCCAAACTAGGAAGTCATGTTCTCCATGTGTCCCAAGACCATCTGTCTATCTTGGAGCTGCTGATGGGTGGGAATGGCTCTGAAAGACCTGCCTGGCAGCCAAGGTCTGTTGGTACCCAGCACACCATGTACCAGTTGTACCTACTTCTTCCCTATCCTGTACACGAGATGCTGAAGAGATGGAGGTAGAAGGGGAGTCAGGTAGGCTGATGCTATGCTGGGTGAGAACTCCTTACACCAGGAAAATTTCCTTGTTCCTTTGCAATCCACCAGAAATATGAAAAAACACTAGGGAGCAGAATTCAGCTCCAAATTCACTCTACAATTTGTATTTGTTTTCCTTTTCTTTCTATTTCTCCTTCAATCTCAAACAGAGAAAACAGGAGTCCAAAACCAAATGCTGGGTCAAATTCTGCTGGCTACAAAGCAGTAAACAACCCACTTATTCCAGGGGAGATCTGCTCAATTAAGAACCATTAAGTCTAGCTCTGTTTCATGATTTTATTGTTTGCTGAAAAGTCCCTGGAAGGCAGCCTTCCAGAGAATCAAACCTCTGCAGCCAACACAAGATGAAGAAGTTATACTTTTGCTGTTCCTGGAATCACTCAGGCAGGACCCTTTAATCCGCAAAGTGGAAATGAGGCCTTTACTGCACCATCCAACTTTCAGCCACTTGCTTTGTCTCAGATAAAAGGGGAGAAGTACAGCAGGCTGCTTTTCAGCTGGAGAGAGCCCTGTAGCAGGCCAGCTAAGGGGCCAGCTGGCTCCAAGCAAGGCTCTGGCTTCTGCATTTTGTCTTTGCCTCAGTGAGATCATTCTCTGCACTGCCTTCCCCTCGCTCAAGTTTTCCTCTGCTTAGCCTATGTAAAATAATTACGGGCAGGAAACCTGTCTCAGTTTTCTTCCCCTCTCCCCCCGATATCTGAAGGGCAACAATGTTCTGGGGCAATCTAGGAGTTTGAAAGACAGAATAAAAATCCCTGTGTTTAGCTCCTTCTGCAGCACGGTCATCACACAAGCCTCCTCTTTGCTCCCCCTGTGAGGTGAGAGAGAAGACGTGGGGATACCAAAGCTTCTGGGACAGGATACAGTCATGCTAAGCAACGCAACTTGTCCAAGCCTTTTCAAGACATCCATGGTGTGGTGAGGATTAGTGAGTGTTTTGACTCAACGCAGGTAATAAAGGGAGATGCTTAAGGCAGCAGACTCCCTACTGCTGCCTATGCCAGAGCCTGGGAAAGCCAAGCCTGCTGCTGTGGACAGGGAGAGGGGGTGCAGAGGGGTACAAACTACCATCACCCAGAGGTGATGGGGAGAAAGAGCAGCCTTCCCAAAACAGCTGTTACTTTCCCCCAGATTTCTCACCAAACAAAACAAGGAGCGGCAGCCAGCCCAGATTTTCTTCAGGGCACTTCCCCAGCTTGGTGGCAGGAGCAGACAGGCATTAGCTCTTTTACCTTGGGCCAGCAAATTTAATTCTGCCAGACCTACCAAAAAGACGCCTGAACTGGCCATGCTCAAACACAGGTCAGGGTCATCCCTTGGGAGCTTCGAGAATATCATAGCAACCGTAATGGCCACAACAAATTAAAGCAATGCGTCAAACAGTTGCCAGCATTTCTGGAAAGTACCTTTGGATTATGCTTCTAGCAAAACACATCCTCATTGAAAACACACAAGTTCTGCAGTCCTACAAGGCAAAGGGATGTTGGGTCTGGTTTTCCATTTGTTTTTTTTTACACCAGCTGCTCTAAATTTGGAAAGGAAAATAGTGAAATAATCTAAAAACTACTAAAGTAAATACATATTTTTTATTACCAGTTGTCCTGGTTTCAGCTGGGATAGAGTTAATTTTCTTCCTAGGAGCTGGTATAGTGTTATGTCTTGGATTCAGTATGAGAAGAATGTTGATAACACACTGATGTTTTCAGTTGTTGCTAAGCAGTGTTTAGACTAAGTCAAGGATTTTCCAGTTTCTGATGCCCAGCCAGCAAGAAGGCTGGAGGGGCACAAGGAGTTGGGAGGGGACACAGCCAGGGCAGCTGACCCAAACTGGCCAATGGGGTATTCCAGACCATGGCATGTCATGCCCAGTATATAAACTGGGGTGAGTTGGTCTGGGGGATTGCTGCTTGGGAACTAACTGAGCATTGGTCAGCGAGTGGTAAGCAATTGCACTGTGCATCACTTGTTTTGAATATTCCAATCCTTTTATTGTCATTTTACTGTTGTTATTATTATCATTACCAGTTTCTTCCTTTCTGTTCTAAAACTGTTCTTATCTCAACCCACGAGTCTTACTTTTTTTTACCCAATTCTTTCCCCCATCCCACTGGGTGGGGGGGGGGAAGTGAGTGAGTGGCTGTGTGGTGCTTAGTTGCTGGCTGGGTTTAAACCACGACACCAGTTCAAAGCACACTGTCAAGTAGAGGGCGGCTTCATAAGTTACCTGAGTGCATCCAAATGTAACACCAACTCTGAAAGCGATTTATGAATGCATCAATGATTTATTGATGTGGCCCCAAACTGGGCTGTCGTCAGTGCTCACATCACTCTGAGGTAACCCCACGAAGCACAATAAAGTAGCTTCATATCAGCCCTGGGACAAACAAAGATCACTGGGCCAATCCCATTCCCTGGAAACCCGTACTACTTTTTATGACAACTGCAGGGGATGCGTTTGTTTTCTATTTCTCTGGAAGAAAGAAGGGTTACTTGGCTTTTCATTATGCCTCATGGATTCCTCCTTTCACCCATGACTGTGGGCACTGCTACCGTAGCAGACACGGAGCCCCAAAATAACGCAGCTAAAGATATCCCAAGTTACATGACCTCCTCTGGACCAGAATATGAATCTCTGCAGCATGCACTCATTTGCCTGGCTTCCTTCTTCCCTCTGTGCCTGTATCCTAGATCTCATCAGATGAAAAGCATGCACAAGCCCACAAGGGAGAGTTTTTGAGTCCCGTTAAGACAACAAACATTTTGTAGTGTGTTTTTTTCTCTAATTAGCATGGGCGAACAACAAGATGGAAGCCAGCACAAATCTCTTCCACCACTCTAAAGCATCTTCCTCTGAAATGGGAAAAGAACTTGAATAAAGTTTTCACAAGCCTCATAATAAAAGTATCTAGATCCCACACTTAGTGGATGTCAAGCCTCTTACATTTCTTAGATGCTTCTGAAAAATTTGGCTTGTGCTTCCATGAAGATAGAGGCAATGTAAAACATACAGAAATTTTGAGATACAACTTCCACAAATACAAATGAAATCAACTGAGCTGAGATCATTTATGTAACACTGATTTAGCACAGGGCAAAAGTACAACCCGACATAATGAACTAACTACTTCTTCCTTATTTCCAAGTCCCACAGAAGTTATCGACACATCATTTTTGTTGATCAATATCCTTAATATCATTCAGACAGTAGCTCCAAACAGTTGATTTCTCTGCCATCCAGCATTTATCATTTTCATGCATTGGCTTATCTTATAATAATCTTCCTTTATATCTCTGAAATCTCTGCTTACCTGCTCATCTTCAATTGTTATTGTGGGATTTATTTTTTAATTTATCATTGTGTGAAGTAATTAATTAAACAAAGACAGAAGCTGTCAGCCTGGCAGCCAGACCATTGGGATTTTTTCCTTTGTTTTGGGGTTGGGTTTTGGGTGGGGGTATTTTTGGGGGAGGAAGGGGCAGGAAAAAAGGAATTAGCTATGGGAAACATCAGATTCTTAACCCTTCTCACCTGGTGTATGAAACTGTATTTTTTACATCCAACAAGTTTTGACTGAGTAAAATTGTTAATGTCCATGTGTCATGGTTTAACCCCAGCCAGCAACTAATCACCATGCAGCGGCTCACTCACTTCCCCTCCCCGCCATCCAGTGGGATGGGGGAGAGAATTAGGGAAAGAAGTAAAACTGGTGGGTTGAGATAAGAACGCTTCAATAGAACAGAAAAGAAGAAACCAATAATGATAATACTAATAATATGACAATAGTAATAATAAAAGGATTGGAATATACAAGTGATGCACAACACAATTGCTCACCACCTGCCGACCAATGCCTGGTTAGTCCCTGAGCAGCGATCCCCCACCCCCACTCCCCCCAGTTTGTATACTAGACATGACATCACATGGTATGGAATATCCCTTTGGCCAGTTTGGGTCAGCTGCCATGGCTGTGTCCCCTCCCAACTTCTTGTGCTCCTCCGGCTTTCTCGCTGGCTGGGCATCAGAAGCTGAAAAGCCTTGACTTTAGACTAAACACTGCTTAGCAACAACTGAAAACACCAGTGTGTTATCAACATTCTTCTCATACCTAACTCAAAAACATAGCACTATACCAGCTGCTAGGAAGACAATTAACTCTATCCCAGCTGAAACCAGGGCATCATGAGACAGGCTCTATATCTATTGTCTTGATCATGTATCAGTCTGCAATGGAAGATGGATTAGCTTAATATACTCTTGAAAACTAGACCTACTTTTCTCTACCCTGACCTATTTTTAATAGCTGTAGCAGGAGGAGTTCAAAGAAAAGTTGCTCTGCCTGGAGCTGCACCTTCCCAACACAATTGCATCACCAACAGCCACAAGAACTCAACAGTCAAAGTAGCGAACTCTCATATGAGCTGTGAAATATATTCTCACACTCGAATTCATAAGGAGCAAAATTAGCAGGCCAGACGTTGTAGATGGGGTGAAGTGATAAACAACCCCCTCATTTCCCTATTGAGAACAAGAGAGTCAGATTCGCCACTGCAGCTACTGAAGGCAAAAAACCCTCTTGCTTACAGGTGTGAAAGTGGTAGGACAAGAGGGGGAAGAAAAAGCCTCCACTTAAATGAATCTGAACACTAAGGTGAGTTGCTCACTCAAACACATCTCACCTTTACAGCCAAAATATCTCTCTCATCTTTAAATTGCCATTGTGAATGCCCTACTGTTAGAACTCAAAATCTGGAGCTAGTAAGGTACATGAACATTCCATTATCCTACAATAAGAGCACTCTATCTTGTTCAGATGGGAAAGGAGAGACCATGGCAAGTACATGAGAGGAAAAAGCAAGTACAATCAGCACAGCTGAGCAAAGGTATGACTGAGATTTCAAAGGAGAAGCCACAGACCAACTCTTCAGTCCATGCAAGTCAGCTGAGCTCCAGCAAAATCAGCTGAGCGTCTGCATCAGATCACACCTGATGAACAGCTGCACAATCTGACATGCACACTGCCACCCAGACTTGCCTCTGAAATAACTAGCTAATATTATTATTGAAATTAATTGCTCCTGAGTTGCCACATTTTGTGTATTTTAATTTAAGCAGGGGGAGGATGCCTTCACTTTTAAAACATGGAGTTCTCCCCACTCCAGTAAATCCATTCAAAGCACAGCAATTAAAACTCCAAGCTCCAGAAAGACAGATTCAAAGGAACTTTCAAGTGTCTTGAGTAAAACCCACAGGCAAAACTCCCCACAGGGACAAACAGGTGAGATCCCATTAAAGTCCACACCACAAGTCAATTCAAGCAGAAGTATGGTGATGAGCATCCAGGCAGCGACTCGGACACCTCTAAATGTAAAGTATGCTGCAAATATTGTTGGTTATGAAAAGCACACTGCTGTAACAAGGTTCCAGATAGTGATATCCTGTCTGGGTCAAGTAGGAGAGTGAATTTTGCCTTGTCAGGTGAGCTCCATTTGTAAAATTTCTCCTGAGGCAATTGCTTCTTTCCAAAGGCTCAGCAATTTTTAATATATTCTCTTCCTTGCAGATGTATTTTTGTGAAAGTGATGAGAGTGTACAGCACCACTCCCACCTTTTCCAAGATTACTTTTGGTGTTATTTTGATGCCTCAGGAGTCTCATTTCAGCCTTATAATAACCCACTTACATATGAACAACTCGTAGCTGTCACTGAGTGATGTTTCATATCTCTAGGCTTCCCATACCAAAAAAGCTTGAGGCTTATTCTCTGTTTATGTTTCTCTGATGTGGGGCAGTGGTGCTTTCCTGTACAATGCTTGAAATTGTCCTTCCTAATAAATTGAATTTGGCAGGTCCTTGCAGTTGTCTACACGTTGTATCATGGGAAAGGTAAAGGCTTACAGGTGAGTGACTCAGTGATTTGAGAGGACTGCTGGCAGGATCAAAGCCTACTGTACATACAAATCCTGTCACCCCAGGAGCCCCCTTGTGCAACAGATACCGCAGCATCACTGCGCTATCAAGAGGCACAACTCTCCTCAGCACAACGGGAGGAAAGGAGCTCTCAGCAGCGATGGAGAGTCTCCAGGGCCTCTCACATAGTCCTCATCCATGCTCTGGGGGAAGAAGGTCATCATCTGGATATCCAGAATGAGCTTAAGATCCCTGGGTGGAGCTCTGTTACCAGCCCTGGGTTTTGTAAGGGGCTGGGAGAGTTGATCTTGCCACTAACCACTATTTGGACTGATATTAAACTAGAATATGTCTGTCATTGCAAAGAATTCACCCTGCTGTTTGATAGATGTTATTTATCTAATGCTACACCTCTGGTTTCAAATTGCCTGAATATTAACTAGGAACTTACTGGATGGTACAAGACACTACAAGGAAAGATTTTTACTCATATAGCCTTGGATCCAGCCAAGCAACAAAGAAAATTCACAGATTTCAAGCAGGAATATGGATAACTCAATTTAATTTTTCACTTCTCTACCTGGATTTGATTTTCCTCTTATTTTGTTTAGCTTTGGTCTGCCCAAGATCTAGAGACTTTATTCACAGATGTACAGCCCGTACGTCTAAAAAAACTTCCAGATTACTACTTCTGACATCCAGTATCTCATAAATCATTATATTTCATACTATTATTAAATCAAAAGTTCATATTTAACTAACTCATGCTTTCTAGAAGGGCTTCTGACTTAGATTCAACGGAATCAAGAATTGACCAGTGTACCTCCAGTTTGTTCCAGGGTTCAGTCCACCACTTCAAACTGAAATGTTCTCTTCTTTGTATCTTAAAAGTACCCAGATACAACTTTCAGACACTGACAGCTGCTAGGCTATTGATTCTGCCAGAAACACACAACCTAATAAACAATTTCTTGTTCTTTTGAAGGCATTTATCCATAGTATTTTATTACCTCCTACTCACTTAGTAAGATGTTACTAGAAGTTCTTCCGATTCTTCTTTCATTTACAAAGAAAATTAGGAATAACTTTAAATCAGTGGCATTAAATTTGGTATGAAAACAGGGATAACTGAGTCCCAGAGTTTTTGACTGTCCAAAGTTTAGAAAGGATGCTGCATGCTACTTGGACTGATTTATTCAGGTTATTCTTCCTCTTCACCACCATAGATGTTCATTCTGTCGACAGGAAAAATTTTGGGTTTTGAAATAAACTGCTGTGGAGTAGTCTCACATACCAGCTGTGGTTTAACAAGCACCAGCCTTGCCAACACTCACAAATAACCTGAAAAATCAGAGAGGTTTTGGCATATTTTTGCACAACTGATGAGAAAGATGCTCTCCTGCCTTCTCACCAGAGGGAGAACACGGCTCTCACAGGACCCGTTCTGCAGTGAAAGCAGGCAGGGGGAAGGCATCTTTTCCGGCTGTCAGCAGCACCTGCTGCAAGAAGGATTTCAGATCAGACTGGAGAAGTGAGAAACACTGACTACAGGGTTCAAAGTTGATGGGACAATTTTCCCTCATCTCCTTGGGGGTGCAGGAGACCGCACCATCCCCAGATGCAGAGCAGCACTGGTGTACGTGGGCACGCTGGGTGCAGAGCATGCTGGCCTTTGGAGGGGCAGAAAGAAGTGCCCCAGCTTCCCCAGTAACAAATGAAGTTTCAGAGGGGAGGCAGGAGGGGGAGAAAAGCCATCTTTGCAGCTCTGATTTGCTTTTGCATTTTCATTTTCTACTTCTTTGTTGGCCTGTGGCTTAGAAGAAATGGGTTAAATTGCTAAGAAAAATCTCCTACCTCCAGCAGTTCCAAATTCCTCTGGCAATAAGGAAAACAAGAACTACCCCCTTACCCCTTCCTAAGAGGAAAGGGGACACATACACAAACACAGGAATGAAAATCTCTTGGCTTTTTATCCTGAGTTGTTGAATTGGAAAATAAAATTACTACAACTCCCTGGACACAGCACAGTTTCTAGCACCACTTCCCCGCTCCCCTCCTCATTCCCCATCTCCTCAGTTCTTGTTTGGGACTTGCAGCAACCAAATAAAATACATTTGCAAAGGAGTTCTGTGCTGATGGGAAGGGGTGCATGTAGCTCCTCACCTCCTTCATACTCCTCTGATAACTCCTAATCAGCTGATATACCTCAGTAACAGCAAGTGAGCTAAACTGCTCTCAGCCAGAGCAGTCCAACTTTACCAGGTTTGATGAAATTCTTCAGGTATAACTGCTCATTGTAGCCCTTCATATTAAGAAAAACACTTGCACAGATGTTTACAAGCTTATTTCATGTTCCTGTCAGAATAGCAAAGAGTTCAGTGATTTACCACTCCTGCTTTCCTATCTTTCTGTCTGACCCTGTTGTCCAAGTAACATCATGTGAACTACAGATGTTATACAGACTTCAGCAATCCACCCTCCACTCCTGTCAAGATTTCTAAACAACCTCCTGATGCACTGAGTGGAAGCGCACATACCAGAGTGGGGTTTGTTCACATGCCCAGCTCCCCAGCAAAATGTTTTGGCTCTCTCAAGCAACTAGTATGGTAATAAATATTCCCTTGTGTTTGCCGTGGCACTCACAGATGTATGCCTGTGCCTTTCTGCTCAGATAGAGACAAATGCAGCAGCTCTTGCTGTAATCATGAGAGCTTGATGTGCTCGTGACCCATGTGCCAACGTGCTCTCTCTGGAATACTGACGTGTGCTGCCAGTGACACTAGGAAACAAAACGTTTCAGTGGCCCAATATGGCAATATGTTTCAGAGTGGCACACAGATATGAGCTCCTGAACAGGTAGGAAGAGGAGCATATTCCAGAAGCTGACCCTCCTTTGCTAAAAAGACCCCAATGCTCTTGCTCACAGGCAGATCCCAAGGAGCTCACCCCTAATTCCTGTGCTTTCAGGGACCTTTTCTACCAGTTACTTCACCTTCCAAATCTGCCCCGCAGCTCTCCACCCTGGCAAAAGTGAGCAAACAGCCCAAGAGCAAACAATAAACTGTGACCTCTTTCAATCCATCCGCTTAATACGTAACAGACTTTGCATTCTTCTAAGGCTGTCTGGGGGGTTATTGGGTTTGGTTTGCATCTACCAGGGGCTGCCTATAGCTTAGCTCAAAAAGCCATATTTATGCACACACATATATGTGTACTTATACATATATGTGTTTGTATGCACAGATTTTTAGTGCTCTCTCTTTATATAAAATAAGCTAGGCTATATATGTATGCATGTATATGTAGGCAAATCTCACACAGGAAATTTCCAGCTGCGGGGTGTGTGGGGGAAATCTAACAAAGAGCTGACCCTTTTGACCCCTGGCATACCTGCGTTTTGTAGGAGGGGGCTATTTATTTAAGGAGATGTTTTGCAGATGATTGTATCTTTGGGAGACACAATTAGCACACACAAACTGCTGGCTTTGAGCAGGCTAAACTCCAAAAGTAAAGGAGGGAATTTGAGGGGGGGCGGGGGGAAGACTTGTTCTAACAGAAAGCCAGTGCTCTCTATTATGCTTACCAGCTTCACAGGTATATTTTCAAAGCACTGCTTTTAAAAGGGGGAAAGGAAAAAAAAAAAAAACAAACCACAGTCTGTGTATGCAATTTTTGTGTAAACGTCCTTTAAGAGCCCTTGGAGTTTACAGATGTTGGAGGACACAGGAAAGCACCTGTCCACCAGCACTCTCTTTCTTGATTAGAGGCTTTGTTAGCCCTTGGTCACCACAGAGCAGATGCTTTTTCACTGCCAGAGATCAGATACACCCATTTGACCCAACCTGAGGAACTACACAACCATCCAAAAGTTAACAAAAGGAGACTTAATCACTCCAAGGAAAAGCTGCCATGTGACTTCAGATTCCTATCTGATTTGTCCCTCAGTAGATCATCTATCACCTTTTAAAGAACCATTTGTAAAAGAAAGATCACCATCCTCCCTACCTGCCCGAGTTAGACAAACATATTGGAAGTTTCTTCATCCAAAAGCAGCAGTTAAGGAAAAGATTTCCCAGATAATCCCTCAGAAAAGAGAAACAAGCCATTTGCTGGAGTCTTTTGATTTCACCATGTCTTTATATACAGTCTTAAAAATCTCATTGAGTGACTTTAGGTTTTGGATTTGTAACTTTATTAAAATCAGTGCTTTGGTGTGTTTAGCATGTTCACAGCAATCTCAAATCACTTTGTAGAAGCCAGCAAATAACACTATCCCCTTCAGCAGACGAGAAAATCAAGGTACACAATACCTAGAGGTGCACTGAAAATGCAACACCCTGTAGTGTGAATGTTCGGTGTATTCAATATATTTTATAGTATTTCAAATTTTTTGAATGATAAACACCATGAAGAGCCTTTCCATGAAAATCTGAAAAGCCACTGCTACTCTTTTGAAGAGATGTCCTTTGAATAGTGCTTCTTTTCTCCGTAGTTTCATTCAGAGATCAGGCATTTATTCATAATGGGAACATTCAACATGCTAAAAAATGCTGTAACAGTTTATGGCAAACATAAAAACGAAAAAGGAAGAAAAGACACAAGCACTCTTGTCTTGCCTTAGGGCTCATTGTTTATCCAATGAATTTATCCAATCCCATGTAACAATCAGCCCAGCCCAGCCCAGCCTCTCTCTCTAAAGACAATACTCTTCAGCATTAATGCCAGCCAACCTGATTGCAATCACTAACCTGGATTCAGACCCAGTTTATGGAAATGGCAAACTGAATTTTACCAGAAGCAGAATGAGCTAACACAAACACTATCATGAAGCCCTGCCCTTTGTCAACACTTCACTCCTGTCTCCAATCCTGTGTAATGGATTTGCTATACGTGTTCCCACATAACTTCTAACTGTGCTAAAGAAATTATCACTCATTGCATCATAGCAGCACTAAAATGCCAGAAAAAAGAACTGCAGCTTGACTGTTAGAATGGAAGAGGGAGACGTTAGTCTCCAGGTATTATACAGGATTTGTACAGAAACCAAGAGTGGAAGATTTTGGACAGGGGTGAGCATTACAGACAATTGTGGCCAACTAACAGAAGGGAGTTGAATGGAAACAGGCAACCTTGAAGGTAGTGGTTGCAGTAACAGAGGATGCACTCTGTGTGCAGTTAACACTGTAGCTTTTAAAATTATTGATGGAGTTGTTCATTTAAAACATTTGTGAACTTGTTTCCTTTACATATTTGTACTAGCCCATTGTCCCAGGAAAATCAGATTAAAAGAGCAGTTCTGCCATGAATGCAAAAAAGCTGGCCACCTCTGTTAATTCAATGCTGCTGAAAGAAGAAGCTGACTCACAGATAGAATTGCAATGAATAAGAAAAAGGAAACATTGGTTATATGATGATATATGTCATTCCAGACAAAGATAATTGAAGATTTTCTGTCAAACCTTAACAAAATAAGTCGATTCCCCCCCCCGCTTAAAAGCTTCTCCATATTTAAAAAGCTAAAGAAACTATAGTTAAAAAAGAAGACTTGAGAAAACGGAATTACCATAGAAAAAAAAATCCTCTTTTTTCCTCCCTTGATGCAAAATGGTGTTGGAAAGTTTTAGAAAAAAATAAACATATGGAAAATTGTCTTTTTCTCCCCTCAGTTTCTTTTGCCACTTTAAAAAAAAAAAAAGGGAGAAATCTTTTTAAACATGTCTCAGAAAGGAGGAAAGAAAAAGTATTAAATTCCCAAATCCTTCCTTCAACAGAAAAAAAGCCTTTTTATCACATTGATTTTTTTTTCCCCATCAGAAATAAAAATTGACACTGTCGCTTGGAGCTATATTTTTCATTCTTTTCAAAAAAATGTTCCCTCATGCCTAACCACACTTCTAAGAATTTGCTTTGGTGGCCTCAGTTTGCACATGCTAATTCCCTCCTCCTTACCCCTGGGAGAACAGAGCGATCACTGCATCCTTGACACCTTGTGGTACTGTACATGAGGAAGAGGAGAGAAGAAAGGGCCATTCACAGTAGCAGCTTGGAAAACCTGCTTAAATCTCTCTTCCCATCGACTCTTGCTTGACGAGCTCCTGTCTGCACAGCTAACATCCTTACTTCTCAAATGGAGCAAACACCGGCCTGATTCTGCAAGTGGATCTCCATCAGACTGCAAGCTCACCAGCATAGATGAAGTATCTTGCAGGATTTAGGGCCACCAGTGCTACTTTTCTTGGCGTCTGTTGGGCTACATGTTAGCCCTATCTTTCTTTGAAAGCAGTAGCATTCACAGAAGAGTGTGGTGCCACTCACCAGGAGGAAGAGACCTGGAAACCAGCCTGGAGTTATATGGCAATTGGTACATCTGGGGAAGAACAGAGCTCCCAGTTTATGTGCAGAGCACTGCTACATACCTCCCCCTTCCTTTTCTTTTCCCTAATTTGACTAGGGTCCTGGTTCAATGGCATTAGAAATCTTATCTAATCCTGCCCATGACAACCCAAATTCACAGTAACACCTATTTGCTGTGTTTGCTAAGCCTGGAGTGGCCAAGTTAGAAGTGCAGAAAGAAGTGGCTCTGCAACAACTAGTAATGGCCCTAAGATTTTACAAAGGGGAAAAAATTTGACCTGCATCCTGCTGGAGAACTGGAAGGAAATAAAATGGCGCCTTTTAAACAGGCATCCCTCCAAAAGGCAATAACTAAGCTTTACTCTTTCAGTTATTCCCATTTAAAAAATAAAATTATCAGAAATGTTTATTTAACAGTGAATAAAATGCTCGAATCAGATAGGCTTTATCTGATAGTAAGGTAATGACTGACTACCAAATCACATGGCAGCAAAACATTTTTCATGGATGTGGTAATGTGCCCTTACCTGAAACCCTCTGATTAAACAACAGGGGGGAGGGGGGGTACCACAGATAAGAGCAGAGAAGTCACGTAACATAGCAATAATCACAACNGGGGGCGGGCAGGAAGCAGAGGACACTTTGGGCATCCACCCACAAACAGAGTTCTGCCTCTGCTCTGTGGTCCTATTGCCCCCAACTCCATTCACCCAGACAGCTGAGTATGATCAGGCATTTCTGCACTCTATTTCTGTGGGTCCTATTGCAGGTAATGACAGCTTCTGCAAGACTTCTACTATTTACATAAAATCCATAAATTAGAAATCTATGTGTTGCCTTATATAACTAGTATTGTGTAATTTATCTAGAAGTTTCAATTTAGCTACCAGAAAAAGGGGAAACCCCCCCCCTCCATGTTCTCAGGGGACATTCTTAAAAAATTGTTAGACAATTACACAGCAGTAAAGTTTACAAGAAGCAATTTACTTTCTCTAAATTCAATATACACTAAGTTGCTGGCAATTTTCAATCCTATTGTATCACAGCTGCTTTAATGCTCTGTGGAAGTAGCAATTTCATTGCTAACCATTAATCTTCAAACATTTTTAGAAGCTCATAAGAGTAAGCCTGGAAAGCCACAGTATCAGAGAGCACAGGGATGAAATAGACCCCGAAAGGTCATCTAAGCAGGATCAGCAATGCCTAAACCACTCCTAGCAGATGTTTGTCTAACCTGTTCATTAGAGGCTGCGGTGATGAAGGGACGAACACAGAGCAAATTACTAACAGAGACCAAAGACTTCAAACTGAGAAATATTCCAAAACATACTTTCCTCACATGGATAATTTTCCCTGTTAACCTCAGTATAAACGTGTTTACAGAGTGGAAGATATTTGAGCTATTAGCCACCAAACACTACAAATCCCATGAGACGAGTAAATTACATCTTATTTTGGACAACGTGTAGCTCTTTCCAATTCAGCTGCTACTTTCCTAGATACTGCCAATCACAGCAATTGAATCAGACATTACACAAGTGCCAGAGGAAAGCCTGACAGCCTGAGGCGCAGGCTGTTGGCAGAAGAGGGCGCTTTCAAAAGCTGAAGATGTTTCCAGAAGAAATGAAGTCTTGGTAAGTGCCTCAGGCAGTAGAGACCTTCTTGGCACATTCTATGGCAAAAATTTCACCACGCACTGTTCAGATGTTGGTGCTTTTTAAAAGGTTTACCTTTGCCTCTAACTACTGTCCTACAGTCTACAAACAGGAGAAGGATCAGTCAGGAGAGAACTAAAATGATGATCGGTCCTGGTTTCAGCTGGGACAGAGTTAATTTTCTTCCTAGGAGCTGGTATAGTGTTATGTTTTGGGTTCAGTATGAGAAGAATGTTGATAACACTGATGTTTTCAGTTGTTGCTAAGTAATGTTTAGACTAAGTCAAGGATTTTTCAGCTTCTCATGCGCAGCCAGCAAGAAGGCTGGAGGGGCACAAGAAGTTGGGAAGGGACACAGCCAGGGCAGCTGACCCAAACTGGCCAAAGGAATATTCCAGACCATGTGACATCACACCCAATACATAAACTGGGGGGAATCACTGCTTGGGAACTAACTGGGCATCGGTCGGTGAGTGGTGAGCAACTGCATTGTACATCACTTGTTTTGTATATTCCAATTATTTTATTATTATTATTANTTGTGCATCACTTGCATATTCCAATCCTTTTATTATTACTGTTGTCATTTCATTAGTGTTATTATTATCATTATTAGTTTCTTCTTTTCTCTTCTATTAAACCGTTCTTATCTCAACCCACGAGTTTTACTTTTTTTTACACAATTCTTTCCCCCATCCCACTTGGGGGGGTTAGGGGGGGTTTGTGGAGTGAGTGAGTGGCTGCGTGGTGCTTAGTTGCTAGCTGGGGTTAAACCA